>PVLD010008075.1:22828-86831 GCA_004027595.1 Dinomys branickii | reverse complement strand
GCTTTACATATTGTTATCTTCGAAGTGTGTGTTCAGGCTAACACATACAGATATACACTATTAATCTAATATCCTGTCTTCGATTATTGCTTAGCATTAAGTGATATAATACAATAGTAGAACCATGTTAGCCCTCCTGCACATATGTATATTCATGTATATTCCTCTATACATACATACATACATTTTTGTCTTTTTCCAAAAAAGAACAGATGGAACTCGATAAATGAATGTATGGAGGAGAGCAGGGTTCCAGTAATCACAGTTGGCTCAACATCATGCCCACCGAAACTCCATGCCCACAAGTTACATAAAACGCCATAAAAACAACTCAGCCCACAGACTGTGGCTCAGAGGAGAAGACCAATGAATGTTAGATCAGAGGGGGAAAGATCAAGGAGAAACTTGTCCCCCTACTAGCAGGACAAATAATGGATTGGGGCAGATGGATACCATCAAAGCAGGCACAAGATGAAAAGAGACGGCCTGCAGTTATGTAATCCATGCTGTGTTCCTCCCAGCTCTTGGGGGAAAAATGACGAGGGGATGAAGAAATAAAGACAGGAGACGAAAGCTGAGGTCAGGTGGAGCCCTCTCTCTCTGGATAGGAGGAAAGGACCTGCCCAAAAACTACAGAGCTATTTATTTATACACTCAGGAGGTTGATGTCAGTTTCAGCCTCTCTGCCTAGCAATCAGATTACAAGCTGGAACAGCTTGTTTACGTGGCTGGAGGAGCTCCCTGTGTTCTCCAGTGGGCTTTGTCTTAGCCCCACACATGTGATTGATTTCCAGGTTCAGCCACTCCCTACACATCCATGAGAACACAAGTGTGTGAAACATTGCATGGAAATAGCAGTCAAAGAACTCAGTCCGGAGGAAAACACAACCTAAAGAACAGAAGAAGACTTCTACATGTGTTTCACGATATGGGAGAACTAAAACAAACAAACAAACAAACAAACAAACTATGAATTCATTGAGACTGGCTCATTCCTGAGGTCATACAGTGATATAATGAAGAGGGATGAAAAGAAAAGCTGAAGATACAAGAGAAAATAATGAGACTCTGTGCTAGCTAGACCCCGCCCCCCCAAATCCCTCATGTGCTCATCAGTGGGTGGCTAAATCTGGTATGCGTGTTACTGGGATCAAGGATGTGATGCTGGGACTGATTCACAGTGCAATGCTAGCATTAACAGTGTGAGTGCTACCCACCCTTAGGCTGGGTAACTTGGATAAAATATAAAAGGCAGAAAGAAGGCTGCTGTGGTCATCCCTTGCTTTTTGCTGCTTGCTGCCTGCTCTGCTTTGCCATGGACTGTTTCTCTTCTGTGATTCTCCTCTGCCAAGCCACCTTGACTTCGAGCCAGCCAATTATGGACTGTGAACTGAAAGTGAACCTTTCCTCCTTTAACTTTGGGTGTCGGATATTTTGTCTCAACAATGAGAAAAATAACTAAAACAGACTCCAAGAGCTATTGCAAAGCTAATAAATAACTTAGGTCAAGAAATGGAATATGTAAGCATAATCAAATTTTTGATCTTGAGAAAAGGTTTCAGATACAATAATTTCAGAGGAAAAATACAAGAATACTAAAGCAATTAAAGAAAAGGTGATAGATTTCAAGAAATGACAAAGATAGGAAGATAAGGATAATTAGAGTCCCTCAAATGCAGAACCCAAGACATTGAGCAGAAAGAATATTAACATATATTAGAGTTAAAGATCCCTGTAATGAATGAATCAAAATCTCAAAAGAATACAGTGTTCCTTAGACTTGGTTAAGTTACTGAACTATAAAATTAAAGACTTTCTTCAGACATTTGGATAAACAAATATTTTTGAGACAGGTTCTCACTATGTAGTTGAGTCTAGTTATGAAGTCACTCTGTAGCCCAAGCTGGCCTCAAACTCATGGCAGTCTTCTTGTCCCAGCCTCCCAAGTACTGGCATTACAGGTGTGCTCCACCATGCCTGGCAACAAGTATTTTTTTAAGGGACAAAGTCAACCTTGGATCCTTCCATAGCAGCATTGAAAGCCAGTAAACATCACAGGAGAGTAAACATCGGTAATGTTTGGAGGAGGAAAGTGTGAGTCCAGAGGAGTATGGCCAGCCAAACAGTTCTTTGGGTTGAGGAAACGGGAAGTCAAACTGAACCGTGAAAGGACCCAAGGAACAGTGCATGTGGGACTTCTTGTTTAAAAAAAAACATGGCAATAAATATGACCAATGATAAGATTCAAATTTATTTTTAATTTAGTAATAGAGAAAAGGTAGGAAAAATGCCAGTATTACATCATATAAACACAGGAATGTTAAAATCATATAAACACAGACCAAAAACTAAGCAACTGGAAAAAATATTTTTTGAGCTAAATGTAAATGTTAGGACACTTGACAGAATAAGAAAAATAAAATGTGACTCATAAAGTGCTGGTGAGGGAAAGAAGTATGAGAATATAAATCTCATCCCACACCAGGTAGTCAATAATTTTCTTCCAAAACTGGAACATGTAAAAATGCATAATAAATCCAGCTGTCTAATTGCTCTGACCCTTAGTGAAATTTTAAGGGACATCTTATGACTAAAAACCATTTCCCTGACATTCAGCAGTTCCTTCAGTTTCACCCAGGTTTGTATTCTTTTGTCAAAATCAAATGTTGAATATCCTTCAAAAAACATATGCATTCTATAGATGTGTGTCTGGAATGATATTCATTTGGCATTTAAGACTGTTTCCTTCCTTGCTGGAATTTTCTGTAGGGTTTTGTGTTTTTGGTTTTGCTTTCATTTACAAACTTTTCCTATGGTTATTATTTTTTTCATTTTATACAAACTTTAATACTGTCTTTGAAATAAACATGGGCATGTTCACTACAATTTAGAAAGGCAACAGTGAAGCAAGGTAACGTGCCCTGGCAGAGTAGGACTTTTCAAGGCTACTACAGGGATTAAACAATGTGTCACAGAGGGGCAGAATGGAGTCTGACTTGTGTTTATATGGAAATGTGGTGCATATTTGATGTGA
Organism: Dinomys branickii; assembly: GCA_004027595.1. Taxonomy (NCBI): domain Eukaryota; kingdom Metazoa; phylum Chordata; class Mammalia; order Rodentia; family Dinomyidae; genus Dinomys; species Dinomys branickii. The sequence continues at coordinate 83,797 of PVLD010008075.1, read as the reverse complement.
CCTATTAAATCAGTGGGAAGAGCTGAGCATGACAGCATATACCTGTAATCCCAGCACTCTTAAGAGGCAGAGGCAGGAGGACTGGAAGCTTAACCTGAGCAACTTCGTGACTTAACACAACCCTGTCTCAAAACAAAAAAAGGGCTGGGGTTGTAGCTGAGTGCAAAGGCCCTGGGTTCATACCCGCTACACAAAGGGGAGGATCCCTACTACACAAAGGGGGGTGTTGTTTAATAAATCCTGTTAGTAAAAATGTTTAGATATTTGAAAAATAGTTATAAAACAATAAGTCCCTAATGTTTCAAAGTTTTAAGAAGGGGCCAGATGTGATGTCACATGCCTGTAATCCTAGCACTTAGGAGGCTGAGGCAGGAGGATCACTGCAAGTTTGAGGGCAGTTTAGGCTACATAGTGAATCCAAGGCCTGTATGAACTACATAGCAAGACCCTGGGTCGAAAAGCAAAACAAACAAACAAGAATAAAGTTTTAAGAAGGAGAAATAAATTATAAATGATATCTGAATAGAAAGGGAGGATCATTATGAAACCTAAAGAAGAAAATTGAAATAATGTTGAAACTTTAAATGTAGAGAAAAACCACCAGAAAAAAGTTAAAGCACAATGTGAAATAGGAAAAATTCTCATCTTATAGTTAATAGGCAATTATTTAATAGCCTTCATAAATGAAGAACTTGTCATTTAAGAAAATGCATAAGTGACAAGGACAGATAAATCACAAAGAAAAAAATAGTCCAAATGAGCAGTTTTATTTCACTTGTAAATGTGCAGATCTGAAAACTGTGAAATTCTAACTTGGTTTGCTTTCCCAAAGCTCAAATTGGAAATTTAAAAGCTGGATAAAACTCAGTGTTCTTAAAGTTCAGGCAATGTGCACTTTTCTACGGTGAAAGTGGCACAATATTTTCTTGTAGGACAATTTGGCAGCATAGCGTATCAAAACCCTTAAAAATGTACTGATGCTTATATGCCACAATTTCACTTTCAGGAGCTAAAGCTAAAGAAATAGTTGAGAATTACGCGAAGAAAAATCTTTTGCAGCATTGCGCATGGTGATTGTGAATGTCTCCTCCCCACGTTTTCATAAAAGCTCCTGTACCTCCCCCCCCACTGTCTGCCACAGGACATGTGGGTACTCACTTTTCCCTCAACACGCATTGTGCATGTTAAATAAAAATAATGGGAAGGCCCTTGTCTTGGACTAAACTCCTGGCGCAGAGCCAGATGGCATCACTCATGCTAAGTTTCATGGCTGTAGGATGAAACCAAGCTGTTTATCTGACCTTCTTGGCGATATCTGATTAGCGAAACAGTTGGATTTCCCAAATGATATGATCATGAGTTTCAGTTGACATGGACACGAAGGTTCCCTGAACCAAAAGAATTAATCTGCAGTGACCTAACAGTGATTAATCAGTTATTTTCCTGTTCTTTTGTCTCCCTATATCTCCTATGATGGTTTGGCAACTGGTATCCAACTTGTGACACCGAACTGAACTGAATCAGTGAGGTGCTGGCTGTGGGAGGATCACCTGAGGATTGTTGCCGACAACATAAAAAGGAGAACTGGAGAGGAAGAAGTAGAGGGGCTGTTGGTTCTCTTGGAGCTTTTGGTTCCCCTGGGGCTGTTGGTTCTCCTGGAGGAGCTTGTTATACTGGCTTTCCTGATACGAACTTGGCTGTTCTCATTGTTGGAGGAGCTTGGGATCTTGTTGTTGAGGATGGCTGTGGTGCTTTTCAGGGGAACTCTGGTTCTTACTTTGAGTGTCACTTCCTGGCTCCAATGCAGACTCCTCAGCCTGCTAGCACAGATCCTTCATGCTGCTGGCACAGACTTTCTAGCTTTCACTGCACCTTTAGGCTTTCCCAGTGCAAATCTGTGAAACAGACTTGCATGAGACATTTTTGTGGGCTCTAGGCCTCCGGTTGAACTTGTGGGGGTTGGACATTGTCGTGGGCTGTAGGTTTTCAGCTGGACTTATGAAGGACACCGCCATGGGATCTAGGCCCTCAGGTGGATTCTTTGGGTTGTTAGTGTGTGGACAGATTTCCTCCACTCCTTTGCATTTGTCTCTTTGGGTGACTACTATAAAATAATCCTATAAATTGTGTGTCCTGTATTAAATTGTTTTTCTTGTAAACCCTGACTATGCCTCCCTTATAAGAAAAGCACATTTCAAGTGTTGAGGCAGCGTGCTCAAACTCACTGAGTTTAGCTCTGATATTTCTTTGTCTCATCTTTAAATCTCATGGGGCTGAACTCTCACTAGGGTTTGCTTACATCTTAAGTTTTTATTAAAAAGAAATCTTCCACGGCTCTTGGGCTCTTCTAGTTAGAAGACTGTGGTCACTGGATCACTGGGCTGAAGTGGACATTACAGTGTCACCACACCTTCTAGGCCAGAAATCAACACACTTTCTTTAAAGATAAATATTTTAGAGAATGGGTGTTTAGACTTTGCAAGCTGTATATCTAGCAAGAGTCTCTGTTGCATACTCAGCTGCAGTTTGAAAGCAGTCATTGCAAAATGTAAATAAATAAGCATGGTGTGGCTGGGTTCCAGTAAAACTTTACTTATGGGCACTGAAATTTGAATTTCATGCACTTTCATATGGCACAAGTTAGCTTCCTTTTGATTTTTTCCAAATCATGGAGGAGCCATTCACAGTTTTCATGTTACACAGAAAAAGGTATAGGGCCGGACCTGATCCTGGCCTGCGCTTTGCCCATCCCTGCTCTAGACCTACAGAGAAGGCTCAGTGTAACTCTCTTCCGGGCAGAGAAGTTCTCTCTGTATTTATCTTACGTATTCTGCAGATGCTTTTCCCCCTGCCATTCACATCATCTTTGACTTGCAGGAAATGGATTTTTTTCTAAAAGAAAAGCAAATAAAGAGTAAGATGGTAGGTAAGGTTATTTTGGTGATTCCAGGGAAGTCCTCTATGAATGCAGATCTGGGTTAGGTAGGCCTAGGGAGTCCAACTACACACAATTACATAGCAGTTAGAATGAATAAAAGAGAAGTTTGCCGCATCTAATGCATCCATGAATTAGTCAGTGGTCATCAATTGTTGCCAACATCATAAAAGGGAGAGAGCTGGACACAATGTGCCTCTTTTCTTTTTTCAATATTGGGGATTGAATGAAGGGGTGCTATGACATTGAGCTGTACTCTCAGCCTTTGAGGCCCTTTTAACTCAGGGTCTCAGTGAAATGCCGAGGTCGTCCTTGACTTTGTGATCCTCCTGCCCTAACCTCCCCAGTGGATAGAATTACAGGTTTATGCCACCACACCCAGGACAAGCAGCCTAGTGAAGGAGGTGCATAGCACCATCTGTGATGTCATCTTACCAAGCAAACCTACGTCAGATAAAGCTGACCGATCTTATTATGGCAGAGCAGAGAGGAAACACTCACAAGAGGCCAAAAATATCAGAGCAAGTGAAATTATAGCTGGTGGATAACAATCCAACATGGAGTCAGAAAATGTCGACCCCAGGCTTTGTTCTCTGGAGTTTCTATCCTTACAGGTTTCTATTATAACCATATTACCTCATTTTGGACATTTACAGGAATTCACAAGGTTTACGGCTTTTCAGCCCCAAGATGTACATTTCCCAGATTTTAGTTAGTCAGGCAGGGAGTGGTTCAATTCTAGCTTGCCCCACAGTTGTCTTACCTGTTTGTCCCTCCAGATAGTATCTTTTTCCTCTTTGTGTGGGTTCATGGATAACTAAGAGGGGGAGGTGAGGAGTGAGTTTATCTAGGCTTAAGTGACTTCTAAAATGGAATTCTAAGGAAACAGAGTAGAGTCTCTTCTGCCATGTCATTCGCCTCTCAAGGACATATTTTCCATATCTGGACACATACAGTCCTTCATATGGTGGTGGCTCATATTCTGTAGCTTATTTTAGGACCATCATCTTTACCAGATCTACAATGGTCTTTAATCTGTTTTTCACCCACCAGATGAGGCATGGCCCAAAAGTCAATAGGATAATTATTCGAATGGTGCCATTCAAGCTGCTAACTAAGGAAGTTAACCAGGGATTCCAGTTAAACAATTGTTCATACTAGCCTTGTTGGTTTTGCCTGTTTCTTCCTCATTCATCTATACTTTGTTTTACCTTACTTAAAGTTTCAACTATAATTCCTGATTGGTTAGCATAAAAACAACATTCTCTCCCCCTCAAGGCTACACACAGTCCACTTTGTTCCAAATGAGATCAGGTGCATTCAGGGTGGTATGGCCGTAGATCACCTTGTTCCATAAAAAGGAGGTCTAATGCGCTCCAGTTTTCTAGGACTACCTCTACCAATGAATTAACTTGGTCATATAATCATGAGTTAACTTGATCATGTAATCTTTGGACCACATCCTGAACTCTGGACGGGTCTCTATCTATAGTTTGAGTTATACTTGAAATTCCTTTCAGTCCAATTCCAGTGTGAATCAAAGCCCCCAACTCCAAGCCCACAGTTCCTGCCAAGCTTACTCCTAGCAGCACTGGGAGGACTACAGTGTGGGCCACTCTTCTAACTCACTGTTGTTTGTCTAAGAGAAGCTGTCTGAATCCCTCATTCCCCTGGTAGGGTTGACATCTGGGGAAGCATGAACACTGAGACAGGGTCCATGATCTTCATGTTTTATACTGACACATTTAAGCAACCAGTGGGACAGATGAACCAGGTTGCTTGAGAGGCCCCATAGGCTTGGGTCAGGGCCAGAGTGTGATTGCAAGGTAACTGGTAAGTTCTAGTGCCTATGCAAACACCTTATCCATATATGGTTATCAAAACAAGGCAGGGAAACATTGAAGAAAGGCAGGAACTGCTCAAAGACTTCTCTAAATAAGACATTATGTTAATTTTGGGGAACTATGTTATCTCCAGGAAGGTCTCCACCCAGAAGTGAGATGCCTGAGGCTATAGTCATTATCTAATTAATTGATGTTGGAGCCAGGTTTCCTTAGCTATGGCCTTGTCTTGTCCTTTGAGGCATCAGGCTTCACAGGCCACTACAGGCTTCAGCCAGGACCTGTGACTCACAGAGGTCACTTACTATGAGTCTACTGCCCATCTCCAGATAAAGAGTCTAGATCTTGGACGGACTCACAAGCAAACATGAAAAGCCAATTGGTTAATATTCAGTCCTGCTCAGAGCTGCTTTGTAGTGGTCTGTATCAGTTCTTCCTTTTTATTTTTGTAATTGCAGCAGCTGAAGCATACTTTGAGGCTGAACAGGTCTAGCATTGTTGGGTTTGGTGTCCCCTGTAACAGACTAAGAACAGAAGTAAAACATGTAAGCATATCAATATAATCAGTCCATTGTAGATTCCAAGGTGGTCTGGTGATAGCAGACTTCACCATGAGTTTGAAGATTTCTTCTCTCTGTAGCCACATGTTCCAGGATGGCATCCATAATGATGATTTATGACTAGTTATGAATCCTCCTTTATGAGGTGGATCTGGTGGATCCTCTTAGAAGGAATCTATCATATTTATTTCTACTTTTATCTGTATAGTCACTTGGAGTTTGGTAGTCTCTAGGCAAGAATTAACCAATTTTTAGAGAAATTAGTATTACAATGGGATTGTTTTATATGTCTTGTAGTTATACTTTTCTCGTAGATGTTCAAGACCAAATTAAAGTGAGACCTGTGTTAATTAAAATTAACTTCTTGCTATCTATCAAGGTCAGTTAAATCTCCTCAGTATTTACCTTGGAACCATATACGATGTCTGTCAGTACTTCTGTCAGTGTCAGCCATCTGCAAGAGTCACAGCCATTGTTTGATCAAACTGTTTTCTGTGAAAGCTTGGGAGACTTTTCTGCCTTGGTGACTCTCCTTAGGCACACTACGCACTATCCTCTGTAGTCCCATGATCTCCTTAATCAGAAGCTCAGGGACTCAGCCAAGTTATAGGATGTTGCAGCAAAGCTTCTCTTGTGTCTTGGGTCCTCATTGACTTCTTTGCTAGGGCAAAAGTATTGGCTATCCTCTTAGCCCATCTATCTTTCTAATTTTTGGTCTCCAAACCTCAGTTGTTGAACATCCAGAAGAAAAGGTTAATGACATTACATTGTAGTGGGAGCAGTGAACTTCATTATTACAATTTTTATCTGGGTGTTAAACATCTTCACATATAAAGTATAGCGAAGAACTGTTATTTCTTACCAACCATGGAGGTTTTAGTAGTTGAATCCCTGTAGAATGTTAATAGACAACAGCTACATAGTTTTATAGAAAAAACTTGAAATAAAAAGCCATACATAATAGTGTAGTATAGCAGTCACGATAACATTTTCGTAGCACATTTAAATCTCCATCATGGAATACAATAGCCTTTTTAGTCAGCCATCCCTACCTAGTTCATAACAAGCTTTTACCTAATTTGTTGTCCTTTAATAAGATGTCATTGAGGCTGGGTGTGGTGGCACACACCTGTAATCCCAGCACTCGGGAGGCTGAGACAGGCAGATCATTGTGAGTTCAAAAGTGAGCTCAAGGCCAGCCTGAACTATACAGGAAGACCCAGTCTCAAAAAGCCAATAATAATAACAATAATATGTCATTGAAGAAATATGTAGCATTGTCTGGGCTGTTTAATATCTAAGCATCTCTAAATGTAGTGAAACATGCATAGCGTACATATCACATAAGTTTTCTTAAGAAATCATTTGACTGATGACCTCATGTTGGCTTTACATGAACCTCTTGTAAATATCTGGACCATAAGAGAAATGCAGGTGTCTGAAAGAATATGCCTATCACTATAAACAATCCCAGTTTTACATTTTAGAAGACTGTACACTTGGAAGGCATGAATACGTTTAATATATCATGAAAGTAGCAGTAACAAATTGTCATTATTTTGTTTCTTAATTTGGTTTGATACCAATAACATCTTCTAATCAGAAAAACTTATGGTGTTATTTTCTTTGAAAACAACCTTTTGGTGATAACCAAGGTTAATATAGCATAATAATATATTTTCAACAATTTTTGGGGGGTATCTTCCATAAAGCTATGGAGATTATTGGGACTCCTTATTAATGAACAAAAATTGTTAATGTTATTCCAGGCAGTTGCTTTTTTATTCATCAATTGGAGTCCTATTCAATAATCTCCCCATCCCAAAGGATTTTTATTTAATTATTTTAACAAAATTTTGATGATTTATGAAGACCCAACCACAAGACTTACCACATTAATTTTTCATCAATGAAAGACTCTAAAATAATAATACATAAACAATAATATTCATCACATTTATAAAACCAATTTTAATATTAATTTCTGCAGCTGGCAACTTGGTACAAGCATATCTTTAATTTAGATAACATTTATCCGTAAGCTAAATTAAATTACAGAAAAATGCTTCAAAAATACAAAAATATAAAAGGAAGAAAAATTTGTTGAGCTCAAATAAAACAGCTGTTTACAGATTGGACACAGAGACAAACAAACAAAAACACATACACAGGACAATTATAAAATCAGACTGCACTCAAATATATTTTTGGCCAAATTGAATTACAATATTTTTTTAACAATTTTTTAAGTTTGTAATTATAAACAGACTAGTCAGAACTTTTTTTATAGGTCAATTAGTAGATATCTCTTATAAGAAAATTTGGGAAAAATAATCCTTTTATCTATAACTAATACATTTTTAGCATTTTATTTTTTCTTAAGAATACCAGCAACTTCTGTGTCTCTTTCTTTTATGTAGCTTCCAGCTTAGTTATCTCTATACACTGTCACATAGTTAGACTTTCTTTTCTTCTAACAGTGTTCCTGGGATCTCTCTGTAAGGCTTACCATAATTCAGGTTAATATTATCATTCGTGTAGATTTCCCTTAACAGCACTTGTGGAATCCTTCTGTAAGACTTAACACAGCAAAGATGCATCTAAAGAAATTATAAACATTTAAGCCAGTCAGAAAATAATAGCAATTTCAGATAGAGATATATTCCTGGTTTTGATCACTGTAGATTTTATTGCTTACATTCTCTTAGTCACTGAAAAAATTCTGCAAGATTTAAATGATTGAGGCTTTTGTGTAGCATGGGCTAAGACTGAATTTTATAGAATTTGATTTTTATATTTTAGACAAGTTTTTAAGTGATTTTTAAGGTTTGTCTAGCTCTCACAGCCTATTGGTACCTTTACTTTGGTTCCTTACCTGGCTGTACCCTGTTCCCTGGGTCTGTGTACACGTGACACCCTAATACCTGTTGGATCTGATTATAACCTTTATATATTTTTAAAAGTCAATTGAACCATGGTAATTTCTATCCCACTTGTGAATCAAATATGTCTGTATCTGGCTCCTATTTTGCTATGATTATGCCCAAACAGTTCGCTACCAGCTATAGATTCAACAGCCATCTGTGATGTAAGAGCAATGACCTTGCCTGTGCACATGAAAGGGTGGAAACTGGTGCACTCCACCCTGACCTACACTGACTTAGGCTTAGAAAGGCAAGTCATGGCTGTCAATTGGCTCCAGGACACAGGTGTAGTCCCTGGATGCTCTGAGCCAGGGTGTGCTGCCTGTGTTCCCTTTTGCAGTTGACTTCGTGTTTCATCAAAGCAGGCATTTGGGTTTCTCCCACCTTGCTTATCCTTGCTCAGCTCCAGGCTCAACTGAGCTCTTTGGTTCCCACCGTGTGCTGCTGGCTTGTACCCACCAGGCCTGTTCAAAAACCCAGAGATCCATAGCCCATGCAAAAACTTGTATCTCATCTCAACTATCACCATCAATCACACTAGGCGTGATAATTACTGCTTTTAAATTTAGATCAGTCTTTCCTAGTACAAGACCAATTGTTCCCTCAGGTAGGGGACCCCAAATTCCTGTAGGAATTGGGATAAGTTTGTCACCTCTGATAAGAGTGACTCTGCAAGTCACAGGAAGATCTAATCCTTCACTTTGTAACAGTTCTTGCAACACAACAGACAAGGGACTACAAAAGAAAGCATCCTTTAAGTCTTACACAGTATACCAGGTCCGGGTAGGTGGAAGCGAATTGGGCAGAGTTATAGGTGTTGGGAAGAGTGGGGTGAGGGGTAACAACCAAAGCACTGACAGCTCACAAGTCTTAAACCAGGTGATTTTCACTGAGCTTTAAGGACTGGCAAGAAAGGCATATTCCAGGGGAACTGACACTCTCTTAGTATACCTGCCTCAAGCAGCCTCTGAATGTGGGGCTTAATTCCTCTCCTGCCTTCCATAGCCTTTGGGTACTGCCTCAGGTGAACTGGCTTTGCATACCCCACACATTCTACTGTCACTGGGGGCACGTGAGCCACCAAACCAGGGGGACTGTATTCTGCCAGAATCTTAGGAAAAGCTGAGTCCAAGAGGGGAGAGCAGATTGCGCTCCAGCATTGGAATCTAGGAGGCGATATTCCTCCTGCACGGATAAAGTAACAGTCAAAACATGAGCCCTTAGGGAGGAGTCTTCTCCCATGGTTAAAATAGTTTCCTGAGGAGCAAAAGAAATTTGTGCCCATAGCTTTCAAAGATCACGGCCCAGGAAAGGGGAGAGACAGTCAGGCATAAGGACAAAGAGAGAGAGTACTTGTCACCCAAGCTGGACCTGTGATGGCTCACTAAAAGAGTATGTTGAAGCTCTGATCAGTTGCCCCTGGAACATGTACTTTCTGACCTGGAAATGGGACTATCTGCTGAGTTACTACTGATAGATCCACACTGGTATCTACCAAAAATCTAACAGGTTTTCCCTCTACAGTTGCCATTAACGTGGGTTCCCTGGGGCCAAGAGACAGAGAACCATGACTCCATCATTCTGAAATTTCCCCTGACTCTACCACAAACACTTTCTTTGTTTCTTTTTCTAGGAGCTTTGGATATTCCTGCTTGAAATGTCCCTTCTCCTTGTAATAGATACACTGGTCTGGATCTAGAAGAGTGTGGCATCCTCCCTGCTGAGACCATTTGCGCTTCTCCCCTTTTCCTCTAGTTCCTGACTTGAGCCTCTTGTAAGTTGCCATCATTTCCTTTGTCTGTTCTTATTTAAGTTTCTACCCCTTTTCCTCTCTATTATGAAATACCTTTTGGATGACCTCAACCAGCTGAGACAAGGTCATGCCTGCAAATCCTTCCAGTCTCTGCAGCCTGTGATGTATGCCAGGGGCCAACTGAGCAACAGAAGCCATGTTGACAGTGTGGGCATTTTTGGGCACATGTGAATCGAAAGAGGTGTACATTCCATACGCCTCAACGAGGTGCTCAAGAAACGCAATGGGGCTTTACGCAGTGGGGCTTCTGGTTGGTGATGCACTTCTGCTACTTTGTTCAAATTAGTGGTGTGGCAGGCAGCACTAAGTTGCCTTTTACTTGATGCCCAATGGTGTGTTTTCAGTCACTGTAACCCCTCTGCAGCATTATGATGCCAGTTGGGGTCTCCCAGAGCATAACTTGAGACACTGCCTGTTTTGTCCTGTTTAGTTCCCTGGTGTCTAATCTCACTTGATCCTTAGCTGCCTTTCAAATTCTTTCCCTTTCCTTGAAAGAAAACAGGGTTAGCAAAATCTGTTGACAGTAATCCCAAGTGGGGCAGTGAGTTTTAAACACTGACTCCAGCAAAGTAATCAAAGCCCAAGGCTGTTTTGAAAAGAGGAATTCTGAGTCCTCCAGTTATACAGGTTGCTAGTGCTGAAAGGAATGTACACCAAGGTAGACTGAGGGTTTCCTCGTGGTCCTGGTATGATGGCCTGTCAGCGAGGCAGAATGGGGACTGGGCCAAGGAAGAAACTTCCTCGTCTGGTGTGGTGGAATCTACCATAGGCTCTGAGGAGGGCAAAAGGCAGGATAGGGCAGTGGTAGAGCAGAAAGACCAAGGGTGGGGTCATCCTCCTCCGGTGCTAAGAGGAAGACAGTGGCTTCTGTTTTCAGGACTTCTCTTTGATTACCAGAACTTGATCAGGAAACCCACAGATACACAACCTGTGCCATTGAGGCAAAATCCAAACAACATGCAGCCAGGAATCTGTGTAGGGAAACTGAGCTGGGTGCCCAGGCTTCCCCATGACAACATCCCACACTCTACTGGATTCTCAAGGGTCAATTGTTCCCTCCTCTGGCCATCCCACATCAAAAGAGGGCTGCTCTAACTCACACAAGGTACAAAGCTTTTTTGGCTTCATCTTTACCCCCTAATCGCACTTGAATTTGTCAAAATTCTAAATCATGCAGTTCAAAATGGTTGGCTTTCTGCCTGCCGAGCCCATGATCACTCAATTGGAACAAAAGGTGAACAGTTTACCTCAGCAAATCTTCCCTTCTCTGCTCACCAGCAATACAAGCAAGAGTCTAAGGCTAACAGAGTTAGAGATGATGGCTGTGGTCATGGTGATGTGAAGTAGACAGGTCAGATACAGATCCTTCTGAGTCTCCAGATGTAGAACCACAAGAGGCAGGAAAAGTAAAAGTAGGTTGACCACCGGTCCTGTGAGCCAGATGGTGGATTCAGGCATAATCTGAAAGCTGGGCACAACTGGGGAGACACAGAGCAAACAAACAAACCAGTTCTAGGAACTACTAACCACTCCTGACCATCAGTTCCAAGCACTTTGAAAAACCAGAACTGATCAAATCTACACTGAATTTAGAGGCAAAATGCTGACCAAATTCTCAGCCATGCCCATACCAGATGATTGCCACATCCAGGAGCCTGGGCCCATCAAGTTGTCAGTCTGGTAAAAGAGACAAGTCCCTGGGTGTGCCCAAAGATGGAACCAAATTCTCAGATTCTTACCTAGGTTGGGATGCAGGGTCTGATTGTTCCATCTCAAAGCCACAGTGTCCTGTCTCACAGTCATCCCATGTGGCCAGCTGAAATCAGCCAAGGCGCCCTGCCACCCAAAAGCAGACTGACAAGTCTAGGAGGCACATAGCCTCCTCAAATGAGGGCCCATCTCATGAGGAATCTCACTAGGGCCTCCAAAATGTTACAGCTGAGCAGCAAGGAAACACAAGAGGCTGAGATGTCAGAACACAGGAAATTTATTCAGCTGGCAGATGACAATCCAACACAGTTAGACAATGACAACCCTGGGGCTTTTTTTTGGGGGGGGCTTTGTTCTCTGTAGTTCTTTTTATCCTTTCCATATTTCTATGGTAACCACATCATATTTGAAATTTACAGGAATTCACAAGGTTTAGGGCTTTTCCAGTTCCAAGATTTACATTTCCCAGATGTCAGTTAGTCAGGCAGGGTGTGGTTCAATTCTAGCTTGCTCCACAGTTTGTCTTATCTGTTTGTTCCTCCAGATAACGTATTTTTCCTCTTTGTGTGGGTTTATGGCTAACTAAGAGGGGAGGAGGGGGAGTGAGTTTATCTAAGTTTAAGTGACTCTAAAATGGAGTTCTAAGGAAACAGAACATTGCCATGTCAATCTCAGTATAAGTTTATAGACAATACTGAGGCTGGAGGAAGTTGTTTAAAAAACACAATGAAGCACACTCAACAAAATCCAGGCTGTGGGAAATCCTGTTGGGCCAGCAATTCCTTTCTTTCTTTCAAACTAAAATTTAGCCAGGTGTGGTGGTGCACACATGTAATCCCAGCACTCAGGAGGCTGAGGCAGGAGGATTGCTACAAATTTTGAGGCCAGCCTCAGCTTCAGAGTGAGTCAAGGCCAGCCTGAACTGCATAGTGAGACCCTGTCTCAAAAATAAGCAAACAAACTAACTAAAATTCAAGGGCAGAACCAAAACATGACACAAGCTGACCCTGGATTTAAAGAAATGTAAAAGGCAGATCAACCAATAATCATGTATGTTCAGGGAAATTTGAATGCTGGTAATTTCATGATATTGAGGATTTATTATTAATTTTGTGTAATAGTGATATTATAGAGTGAGAATTTCTAGTGTAGAGACAGTCTTTTACAGAGATCTGGGCTGGTTACAGATGCATAGCCACAATGACCAGGGTGTTCTTTGCAGTGTTCTCAGATGAGGGGTCTCAGTGGAGCATGAAGATGAAGCAGGATACCACTCGGATCACTACCGATGTCACGGGGTGCATACATGGAGCTTGTAATAAAATCTCTCCACTTGTAACTGCTTGGATATCCCCACAATAGAAAACTTAAAAAGCTAAAGCAGAAGAGTTTGATAAATTTGGGGAAATCCTTGTGTATCATATTACAGCTGAAGTGCTAGCTTGATTAATGTGTGGAGTGCCTGGAAATCTAGCCCAAAATGAAATAATAACCTAACAAAAACAATTTTTGCCAAATGGCAGAAAAAACGTAAATGTCCCTAAGACATGTGAAAACATGCTTAACTTCACTCATAAGAGAAATGAGAATCAAATCACAGGAAGAAAACGTTTGTCACCTATCAGACGGTCAAAAATCTGAAAGATTTAGAACCTGCTCTGTTGATAAAGGTGAGGGAGGAAGAAGACCCATCACATAGTGCACTGCGGGACAGCCTTCAAGGACACGTATTTGGCACTGTTGATGTTGAAAATATGTTTGATCTGTGACCAGTCAACCCCATGTCTGTGATCAAATCACACAGATATGCCTGGCACACCTATGAAATGGTGCTTGGTTTATGTCTTAGTTACTTTTGCATTGTTGGGGCAAAATACCTGACACCCACAAGTTAAAGGAAGGAAGTTTTATTCCAGTTCACAGTTTGTAGATGTTTCAGCCCATAATCAGTTGGCTCCAAGGCAGGATGGCATTGTAGAGGGGCATCACAGAGGAGACATAGTTCATGGCAGAGAGTGACTCATGAAAGTATAGGGTGGATTTTTTAAATTAATAAAATGAAAATATAAGATTTATCTTGTTTTTCTTTGGGGCCTAAATCATCTCTAATTCTTTTGCGATCCATCACCCTTCAAGTCTGTCCCAGAATTTCTCTTACTGTCCTCAAGTGTCTAGTGAGCAATAGTTGTCACATATATTTATTAAGGAACCTGGGCCAGGGATATAGCTCAGTGGCATAAGTGCCTACCTGGCAAGTGCAAGGTCCTGAGTTCGATTCCTGCTAACAAAAAAATTATAGGAACCCTTTAATATTTATTAAAGACCCTGGGTAGTGTTGGTAGCTGGTATGGTCCTATGGACCTCTTGTCCTTCTTCTCTTTCTCCTTCTCCTTCTCTTCTTGCCCCATCCCTCTTCCGCCTTCCCTCTCTTCTCCCAGATCCTCTGACACAAACCATCTGTGAACTGGGAGTGTCAGAGACACGTGTAAGGCACAGTGGGAGCTGGTGTGGCAATCTCAGAACCCCATAGGCCCCCAGGAGAGAGAGCTGTGTTGTGATGTACCTTGGTCCACAGTTTAGCTGGTTTCCCTGTTTCCTCCGACCCCAGCAGTAATGAATGCAGCTTAGATGCCCAGGCCAGCTGTGTCCACTCCTTGTCCCTGTCAGCACCCATGAAAGGCATGGGAAAAAGAGCTTTACTCTCCGTCCTGATGTCTCCTTCTATCTGATTCCAACACTTGCTCTGTCCCTAGAATTGCTCTAAATTCTGATGTGCAAAGAGGGTGCCCTTTCTTCTTTTCTAATGCTGGTGTAGCTCATAAATTTAAAACAGATTTTTTTTTCAATTTTAAATCTTTATCAGTTCAAGTCTGCAGTACATAATAATCACTTTCCTTGTAGGGAGTTGGTCTATGCACATAACATATCTTAATTCTTTTTTCATTGCCTTCCTCTCCTTCCATCTTTTGGTTCCCTTCCCTTTTGCAAAAGATCTGTCTTCCTATTTCCTATTATATATCTTTTATTTTGTGCTTTATCTCTAATTTGGGTCTCTTAGATAAGAGAAACTTGGGAGAAAGTAAAAAATGCAAATCAGTTATACCACTAGTGTTTCTTAGTTCATTGAAAAGGAAGGTTTGTGTTAATATCAACCGGAGAAATTTTAATGTCCATATCTTATATTCTGAATAACTAATAATAACAATATGCAATATATTAACTATTGTTACTCTCCTATTTTTAAATGAAATTTTGTTTTACCTTTTTTCCATAAAATAAAAAAACAATTAAAAAGAGAAGCTATGATATTTAAGCTTGTGTGTCTGATTTATTTCACTTAACATTATGGTCTCAAGGTATACTAATTTTCCTACAAATGACCCAAGTTTATCTTTTTTTGTGGCAGAGTAAATACCACATTTTCTTTATTCATTCATCTGTTGATGGACATATAGGCTGCTTCCAAGTTTAGCTATTCTGAATTGTGGTGCTATAAACATGTCTATGCATACATCACTGCAATGTGCTATCTTTAAATCTTTGGAAAATACCTAGAAGAGTAATAGGTGGGTTGAATGGAATTTCTAGTTTTAGGTTTTCTTGAGGAAACTCCATACTAATTTCTGTAATTAAATGTATGGGTTTACATTCTCACCAACAATGTAGAAGAGTTCCCTTTTCTCTACAGCCTCTCCAGCACTTGTTTTTATTTGATTTCTTGATGAAAGCCATTTTTTGTGGAGTAAAAAGAGTCTTGGTGTTGCTTTAATTTAAATTTCTCTAATGACCAGCAATAGTGAATATTTTTTCATGTATATATTAGCCATTTGTACTTCTTCTTTTGAGAAGTATTTATTCATTCCAGTTGCCTATTTTTTGATTGGGTCTTTTATGAGGGGGCTCTTGTTTTTTTGAACTCTATATATTGTAAATATTATTCCTCTGTCTGAGGAATAGCTGGCACTTTTTCCCATTCTGTAGGTTGTCTCTTCACTCTGTTATGACCTTTGATGTGAAGGAGATTTTTTATTTGGTATGATCCCATTTGTTGATTTATGAATTATTTATTATGCAACTAGGGCTCTTTTGAGAAAGTCTTTGCCTATGCCTATACCTTTAAGAATTTTCCCTATTTCATCTTTCAGCATATTAAGTGTTTCTGTCTTAACATTTAGATCTTTGATCCATGATTTTAGTTTAATACAAGGTAAGAGATAGGGATCTCGATTCAATCTTCTGTATGTGGATAGCTGGTTTTCCCAACACCATTTGTTAAAAGAACTGTCTTTCCTCCAGTGTATTTTTTTGCCCCTTTGTCAAAGAGGTATATTATGGCAGAAGCATGTGATAGAGAAGGTCTCTTCACCCCACGGTTGTGTGTGACAGAGAGAGAACAGACCCGGCCCAACAATGTCCTTCGAGGCCACACCTCCAGTGACCCAAAACTTCCCACCAGATTCCAGCTCCAAAGATGTTGCACCTCCCGATATTGCCATGGACTGGGACTAAGGCTTTCCTGCATGGGCCTCTGGGGGACATGATATTCCAGATCCTAACCACAGCGTCTGGCCTGGACCAGAATGAAGACTCTATTGAATGAACATTTTTGGAAACATGGCTCCATAGTTCATTGAAATTACAAATTTGGACTCTTCTATGATTTTATAACAAAGATTTAAAAAATATATAGTTGAATTTCATGAGAGGAAAGACCTGATGTAATTTTTCTCCTTAAATTATATAGTATACACTAGACTTACTATAACACTAAATATTAATAAAAAAATACTCTATTTCCCCAAAGAAACTATTAAAATAAGGAATTTTTGTTTTTTCTAATGCAAATATACAAGTTTTTAGGAATGTAATTTAAATAATCAATAGTCAGTATCTACTTGTATAATTTATTAATTTGGCCTCATATGTAATTACAGATCATACATTAATGTTGAAATAGCTTTATACTACAATTGCATAAAAATTGAAACTGCCTTCTTTCTACTCTCTCATTTTATGGAAAGAATTTTACTCAAACTTTTATATGCATCTTTGACAATAGATTTTTTTCTCTCTGTGACATGACTTTGTGACATGAAATGATTTTGCAAGTTCAGCCTGTGTTTCCTGTCCCAGACCCAGAATCTGCTGCTTACAAACAAGCCTTGGATGGCTCCCCACAGGAAATGGCATTGAGAACCTAGCCTGGATGCTGGAGGTGTTTGTTTGCAGCCACTGGGTCAATCATTTCTGCCAGGAAGTCCTTTATCCCTTTGAAGAATAAATATTTTAAAACTTATAATGATATTTTTCATTCAAATTAAGGAGTAGAGAGTTTTTTCTTAAATTGTTAGATTTTATAGTTCTGTTAATTTTAGAAAAGCTGGGCTTCTGGTAATATTTGTTGTATACTTCCTTATTTGATATATACTTCAATATTATATTTGATATATATCACTACCAATATTAGTATTAACAGCCCAGTCATTCCTGGGTATCTACCAGGGATTATCTCTAGGATTCCCCAGATCACAAAATCCAAGGACGCCTAAGTCCTTGTATGAAATGCGTAGTATTTAATAGATCCTGTACAATAATCTTATATCCTTCAAGTCATCCATATGTGACCTGTACCTAATATGATGTAACTGCTATGTAAATAGTTTCATGCTGTATTATGTAAGGAATAAAGCCTATATATGTTCTTTGGAGAGGCAATTTTTAAAAAACATTTTCACTCAGTGGTTAGTAAAATCCACTGTTGCAGAACCCATAGATAGAGAGGGCTGACTGTACGGCATATGGTTACTCAAAATACTTTCTGAACTTTTTGCACTTCTTTGTCCTTAGAATGCCCGCCAGTAGGGGAACAAGCTACTGCTTCAAAGTCAAGTCTCGAAACCAGATGTGTTCAGTCGCTGTCCCTTGCAACTTATTTTGACCTTCCTTAAGTAACTTATAAGCTTTGGGTTTTCTTCTATTGTTAAACAGTACATTTAAGTGTATTTTCCTCTTCACTTTGCTTAGAGAAAAGCTTTCTGGTGTTGTACCTAATGGTGCCGAGTCTCCCCACTTTCATCCCTGAACATTACAGCCCAGATGTTGCCCTCCTGCAGAAGGCAGGTCACTCACTCCTGTTTACAGCCACACAGGACTCCACTGTGTAGACCGTTTTCTGATCTACTCCACTCATCCTGCCCGAGGGGCCCCTGGCTTCCTTACCATAGGAGCAGCAGAGGGTGGCCTTGTGTAGAGCTCTCGCTGTCAGCATACAGCTTGCTGGATCTCTTGGAAGTGGCAGTGGTGGTCAGAAACATGGGATTTGGGTAGATACTGCAGTGTAGGGCATGGCTGACCTGTCACTGGTCTTTCAGTGTCATTTTAATCCGTACCTATCATCTTACGATCAAGATTGGAGTTTCAGGGCTGGGGATATAGCTCAGTGGAATAAGCGCTTGCCTAGCAAGCGCAGGGTCCTGAGTTCGACCCCCAGTACTGCAAAAAAAAAAAAAAAAAAAAAGATTGGAGTTTCAGGAGCTTTTTATGATAGGGCCTTTTATTGTGTTAGAGTACTTTATATCAAAGTAGAAAGCTTCCTTTGCTCTAACAGGGTGATCTTGCCTAGTGCAATAGGATAGGTGGATTCTGGAGAGTTACAGGAAATCCTGATCTCGCTTATGAGGCCTTTTGGGGAGGGCTGGGATACTGGAGCTTTTCCTTCCCATGTCTCCATGAATACATCTTCCACATCCTTCCAGGCAGTTTGCAGTTGGTCCCCACATTCACACTCTTTCTCATCGTGCGTCCCGCCTTCTGCTCCCATCTTCCAAAACACTCCGCTTCTACTTGCTGTGCACTTACCATTCTCCCAGGCAGTCACCTCTCACTGCTCTTGGCAGGACAGGTGCCTCCTTTGCCTCCTTGGGATCACAGACCCCTGGCACGCAGCAGGCTCTCTGGCATGTGGGGCAGCACTACAGAAAGACAATGAGAGGCAGAAGTGTCCTGCGCGTCTGGCAGCAGCTGGGACTGTCCAGTGCAAGGGGCGAGGGCTGTGTCTGGTGTGTGCTTGTTCTTCCCAGTGGGGACATACCCTTAAGCTTCCAAAAAGGCTTCTTTAGAAACCTGCAGTGAGTCACCTGCTGGGGACATGCCCAGCACCGAGAGGTGGGAACACGGAGTAGCTAGTGCATCAGCGTGTGTCAAGTGTGCCAAGACGGGGTCTCTGGGCAGCGTTGCGGCACCTGGGGACACTGGGCAGTGCTCTCCCAGCTTGGCTGTGGGCTTGCTGTGTCCACTCTGAGCTCCCTGCCCTGCCCTTCCCTCGACTGTGCAATGATGTGATCTCACTCACTTCGCTCTTTCAGTTCTTTTCTTGAAGCCCCGTATCCTCTTAGAACATCTCTGATGTGTGCTGTTCTCCAAGCCGCCTTCCCTGCTGGGAGGAAAATGTGATCACCCATGGGGGCAAATACAGTAGTACACTTGGCAATTGCATTCAGGTTTTTAAAAAAATAGTGCTTATTTTTTTCAATTATAGAAAGAATGTGTGCTTACAATAGAAAATTGGGAAGTATTAAAAACTAGAAAGGAAGGAATAATTATCCATGATTTCACTGCCTGGAACACCCACTGCTAACATTTTAGTGGATTTCCTTCTAGTCATTTTCTATGAATATTTAAACAGTTGGATTCATTTTCTGGGTACACTTTCACACTTTTAACTTAAAAGTTGCCACATGAGCATTGCATTTGTCCCTTATGCACAAGCATATAGGTGCATACTATTTGGCTATTTACATAAGCTCTTCATAGATATCAGTAAAATTAAAAGCATATGTATTGGGCAGCATATGTAGCAAGCAGAGCCCTCGCCTAGCATATATGAGGCCTTGGGTTTCACCCCCAACACTGAAAAAAACCTCATGAAATAAAATAGAAATAAAACAGACATATTTACCGCAGTGCTACAACCTCATTGTAACGAAAGAAAAAAATAGGAGGAATGAGAAACTTGGAAAGGCAACGTTCCTTATCCCCCACCTCAGATATGCATCATTACTGGTAAAGCTTTTCCATACATATATTAACATTAGCATATTTAAACATGTACGACTTTTAATTTCTGTTAATCAATGCATTGCAAAATCTCGAGGAGACAGGAAAATATGCTGAATGAATGTGGTTGGTTCACATAGTCCCAGCCTCTGCCCCCTCTCCCTTCCCTACGGGCAACAGCAGTTAGAGTTCTGCATTGTGGCCTCCTCCCAGTCCCTCCTCAAACACGCACGTGCACGTGCACATATTCCTTTTCATGCTGTGGGTGGCTGCGTCCACACCAGAATTGCAGGCTTGAGTAAGTGCAGAGACAGTGTGGCCCTCCCACCCTGACTTGCCCACCTGACTTGGTGCTTTCCATGTACTGATAGAGAGAAAGGCACAAAAGCACTAAACTCAAGGCAAAATTCAAGTTTTATTTGGGAAAGAGCATTGCAATGGGAATATGCACACCATAGTACTCCATTCGCATATTCAAAGAGGTTGAAGCAGAAGGAAGTTTTTAAAGGCAAAATGGGGAGGACGACATCAAGTATTTCCATACACTAATCCTCTATTACTGTGACTGGTACTAAGACTGACATTCACCTGAGGTTGAACAGACAACTGCTGGGCATATACCTTTGCAGAAGGACTTTATGTGATGATCTCTGCACACTATGGTTCTGGCAGAGCCTTCTGTGATAGTTATTACCAGGCTATCATGTTGTTATGGTTTGTGTCCGTATGTCCCCCCAAATCCTCATGCAGTTATTTGGTGGCTTTTAGAATTTATGACTGATCCATGATCCAATGCTGGGACTATGTGTGTAAGACCTATACCTGCCCTAGGGCAGATAATTTGCTGAGATTATGGGTGTGACAGCTATAGCCTGGGAGAATAGTTTATATATGTAAGGGAGAGAAAGAGGCTGCCCGCTTGATTCTTCTGGCCGTTCCTCCCTTTTGCTCTGGTTGTTTTTGCTGTGAAGTTTGTCCTCTGCCATGTACCACACTGCCTCTGAGCCAGCCAAGTATGGACTGAAACCTCCACAAACTTTAAGGTAAATAAACCTTTCCTTCCTTCATTTTGGGTGTTGGGTATTTTGTCTCAGCAACGAGAAAAAAGTAACCAAGACACATGTATAAGAACCCTTCCTCCATAACTTCCCAGCTTTATTATTTTTTGGTAGTGTTGACATAGCAACTCCATTTTGATTTTGACAACTGTTACGGTTTGTGTTTAGATGTCACCCCAAAGCCTCATGTAGTCATGTGGGTGGCTCTTCAGAGGTGGCTGAATCTAGAGTTTGTGATTGATTTGTGGCCCAGTGCTGGGATTAAGGGTGTGAGTACTGTACCAGCCCTGGAGTGGGTAGCCTGCCTACAACATAAGGGACAGAAAGAGGCTTGTGCCTTCTCCTTATGTTTTGCTTTTGCTGTCTTCCACCACCATGAACTGTTGCCCTTCCACCATGTGCCACACTGTCTTGGAGCCAGCAGATTATGGACTGAAACCTCTATAAACCATGAGCTAAATAAACCTTTCTCCCTTTATCTTTGGGCACTGACTGTTTCATCTCAGCAATAAGAGAAAGGTTAACTAAGACCACAACTTTCACACATGGCAAAGGAACTTCATAGATCAAGTGAACTGACTTTAAGATGTAGAAGCTATCCTGGATTATCTGAGGGCACCCAGTGTGATCTCCTGGGCCTTTAAAAACGGAAGAGGGCCAGGTGGGGTAGCGCACATCTGTAATCCCAGCAATGAAGAAGCTAAGACCAGCCTGAACTCCAAAGCAAGACCCTGTGTCAAAGCTAAATAAAACCAAACTCATAAACAAAAGCAGAAGAGAGGAGAGAGATTTGAAGCATTGAAGGCTTGAAGCTGGAGGGGACTGAGCGGCAGGAAGCAGAAGCCTCAGTCCTACAATCATACAGAGTTTGGTCCTGCCAACCCCTGGTCAAGATGCACCCGCAAATGCAAAGAAAATGAGCTGGCCTTTTAAGTCACCAGCTCGACGGTTTTCTGCTAGTTGTATAGACAAATACAGATGTGTTTTATTCTACAGCTGTTTACTGGCTGGCTCTTCACAGGAAACGTTTGCCCGGCCTGGGAATGGCCGCCTCATTTCCTTAAAAGCTTCTCACAGTGGATTTGCACTTACCTGGAGAGCACAAGACTTCTCAGATGTGTGAGCGCTGCAGCAGCAACAAGGCCTTCGTGTCTCTGTGCTCACAGCTCGATTCTTCCTCAGGACTGGCTTCTAAGGTCACAGTTCCTCGTTCAAGGAGTACATTTGCGGGGAATTTTGTCAGATATTACAAAATTGCCCTCCAAAGATGTGGCAGGTGTGCGGAGGTGTGCTGAGAGGAAAAATCTGGGCTGACTGGTCAGGCTACCATGAGGTCACAAAGACTCTGAACTCTGGAAGGTAGCAGAGTCAATGAACAAGGTTCTCTGACGGACCTAGAAGGTAACATCCACAGTCCCATCTTCTGTCCCTCCAGGATGGCTAAGGAGTCTTTGTTACACTGGGCAACTGCTGACTGCATGTGAGTCAGTGACCCTCCTGGCCACCCAATGGGGAGGCCATCACCAGTCCTTTGTCATTGTTTTTCTACACAGGGTCTGAATGCAGGGGTTCTCTACCACTGAGCTGCATCCTCAGCCCTTTTTATTTCTGATTTTGAGATAGAGTCTCACTAAGTTTCCCAGACTGGCCTCAAGGTCACCATCTTACTGTCTCAGCCTCTCAAGTAGTGGGATTATAGGCGTGCACTACTGAGCCCATCACCAGCCCTGTTTTAAATGGCAAGAGATGTGACATGGACAATGAATGGTCTGTCCCTGGAGAGGGCGCAGTGGTCTTTGAACACAGCCATCATGACACTAAAATCTACCCTCCACCTACCCTGCAGAGGGGTAAACCCAACTCATACCCCCTTCTGAGGAAGCCTGCTTGTCTACCACACCCTGCTGAGTAAGGGCTGAGGCCAAGAAAGCAGGGTCCAGGAGAAGTGAACGGACAGGGCATGGGGAGACTTCTGGAGGTGCTGGTCCTGTTGTCTTCACTCTGGATGCTGGTGTGCTCACTGTGAGAAAATGCAGACTTAGGCTGTGAGTGTTTTGTATATATATACTATAGTTTGATTTTTTGTTGTTGTTTTAAGACAGGGTTTTGCTATATACCCCAGGCTGGCCTTAAACACACTATAGTATATAGTCCAAGCTGGCTGTGCACTCACACCAATCCTCCTGTTCAGCCTCCTGAGAGCTGGGATTACAGGCGTGTATCACCATGTCTGGCATGGGCTGGAGCTTTGTTTGAGCTTCATTTGTTTGGAGTTGAAAGGAGCTTTGTGACAGAGGGCTGGGTCCAGGTAGGAGGCCAGTGGGGCAGAGGGCATGTTTCTAAGCCTTTGCCCCTGGAAGTCGACGGCATTGTTTTTGCATTGGATTAAGAGTTTGGCAATCCCCTCCCTATCCATGTTTCCTTTTCCATATATATTTGCCAGTTTTACACTGTGGTGACAAATACCTGAGACAAACAACTTATAAAGAGGAAAGATTTATTTCTGGCTCGTAGCTTTGGAGCCTTAAGTTCCCAGTTACTTGGCTGCTTTGCTTTGGGCTAGTGTGGCACGGCACACATCACAGCAGGGTCACTTGGCAGAGGAGGCCTCTTCACCCCAAGGCCACGGGGAAGCAAAGGGTTGGGGGAGGAGCCAGGGTTCCAGCATCCCCTTCAAGGCCACACCTGCATGGCCTGACTTCCACCACGAGGCCCCGCCTCTCAAAGGTTCCTGCATGTCCCCATGAGTGTGGTGGGCTGAGGACCGTGCCTAGAACACAGGGACCTCTGGGGACTCGTCCGATCCAAACTATAAAAGCATGGCCAAAGGCAGTCTGGAAACAGCAAGTGGAAAGTCTCGGAAATAAAAGATTGATAAGTTTTAGATGATTTCTCCTAGGCTATATTGTTACAATTGTTCTATGTTATTACTAGTTATTGTTATTCCTATCTTATGGTGCCTAATTGACAAATTAAATGCCATCATAGGTGTGCACGTAGAGGAAAAGCACAGCATAGATAGGATTTGGCGGTGTCCTTGGTTTCTAGTACGCATGAGGAGTCTTGGAAGGTTTCCCCAGGGGTTATGGGGCATTACCGTATTGTGCATTTCCAGAAAAAATAGATGTGTGCATGTTTCAGCATTGCATACACACTGGCTAGCAACCACCATGAATGACGAACGTTCTTGTTTTTTCTATCAGCATCTTACGGCACCTTGTCCCAGTAGTCAAGGTTCTATAAGGCTTGCTGGAGGGAAATGGCAGCCCCCACTCCTCCTCTGCCAACCATTTCCTTCCTCTCCACCAGATGGCTGTTTGGAATGTGCCTGCAGCCCGCTCACCAATACCCTGTACACTTCCTGAGTCCCAGTTTATCTCAGTGTGCCCAGACCCCCACCCCGAAACTCCAGCATGGCCCCCTTCCTCTGCTGCCCTCCGCCCCGGTGCATCCTCCCAACTCTTTGGCCTCAGTTTTGATATGATTTGATTTTAGCTCAATTGATTATCTCATCTATCACGTTTTTAGACCATGAAAATACTATTCTCATCCATAAAACTGCAAAACACAGTAAACTACACTCGCTCCTGTTTTCCTGCACATCTTTTCTTTTCCTTGCAATGAATAATTCTTTCATTTGTATGTGTTTGGTTTTCTATGGACTTGTCATCAGTTCAATCCCAAACTCTATACCTGTTGTTTGCATTTCTTCATCATAAGGTCACATGCATCAGACACAGAGCTTGACTATCCCTTAATAGACTGGAGCTGTACTACAATGCTACATCCCCATTCCTTTGTATTTTTTGAGGCAGGTTCTCTTTAAGTTACCCAGCCTGGCCTCAAACGCACCATCCTCTTGCTTCAACCTCCCAAGTTGCTGGGATCACAAGTATCTGCCCCATGCCCAACACTGCCCACTCCCCTTTAAAGTAAGCCTCTGCTGTCCCTGAGAGGAGATCAGGACGAAGCAAAGCAAAACCTGTGCTCAACCTGCTGTCTCCGCCTGGTGCATCTCACATAGGACTCCTCTAGAGAGGATTGTCATTTAACATTCCCTCTTCCAGATAGCAAAATTTCTTCAAGTATAGTCATGAGACAAAAGGAGTAATGACAATATGTAGAAGAGAAATGATCTAGACAGTGAAAAAATGTATTACTAAACGTTATATATTTTACACCAGTATATGTGCATGTGCACACATACAAAAAAGGAAAAAGCAGTGGATTCATAAAGGGAGGGATTTACATTGCAGGTCACACTTCATTTCATTGTTTTAAACTTTAAATATAAAAATCCTCTAGTGTGAAGAAATATTTGCTTTAAAGGAATCCCAAAACTAAAATAATTTCAGTTGTTTCTTCATCTAGAAAATCATGGTATCATTTTCTACTTTGAATCTACTGTTCAAAAGCAGGAACATCCAGGGCCATGCTATGGACAGGTTGGACCAAGGAGCCCAAAGGGAGGTGGCAGGGTTCCAGACTTAGGAATCTGTAGCGAGGTTCACAGGCACTGGATCAGCTGTGCCCACCAAATTCACTTCTGTATGGATTAGACTGTTGGCTGTGTTAGATTTTCATCCCTGTGGCAAAACACCTGAGATAAATTACCTTGAAAGAGGAAAATTTCATTCCAGCTTATAGTTTCAGAAGTTTCAGTCCATGGTCAGTTGGCCTGTTGCTTTGGTTCTGTGGTGAGGCAGCATGTGGCAGAGGAAACCTGTTCACCTCACAGCAGTTAGGAAGCAGCCAGAGAGAGAAGGACAGAGTTGCAACATTCCTTCAAGGACACACTCCTAATGACCTACTTTCTTCCAGTAGATCTTGCCTCTTAAAGATCTCACCAGCTCCCAATAACCACAGGCTGGGAACCAAACCTTTCACACATGAGTAATTGGAGTCCACTTCCAAACCACATTATTCATGAAAGTAATAAATGTGCCAGTGTAAAGTGTAAATGTTGACATATAATTGGGAGTGTACTTACATACTTTGAATTGGCATATTTTAGGATAAATTTATGTTTATTATAAATTTATGTAAAACTTTGAGTATCTATGCTTAGAATGGCACTGTCATGAACAACGCGCTTTCCCATTTGCTGCTCTACAAAAAGCTGCACCTGCTACACTGCCTTTAGGACATACATCATATTCCGGAAGTCTCTCAAGTTATTTTAAATGTGGAACATGCTGTCCACCTGTACTACAGATACTGCTGGGAGCATTTACCTGTGTTGTCTTAGTATGTGTTTTTAATTGAGTCTTCTTCTGGGTTATTTAGGTGACATTCATTGCTACCAGGTTAGGCAATTCCAGGTTAACCGCACCTTCAGTCAAGCATCAAAACTGAAAATCGTCCTGTGAAGATCCTTTGTGAAGGAGCAGGTTACGTCTCAGCTGGTGCATGAGAGTAACTGGTTTCTGCAGCCACATAGGTACATGGAGGGAGTGATGCTGTTACAGTTTATACCTAGACGTCCCTCAAACACCTCATGTAATCAGAGGAGGACTTTGGGGAGGTGGTCAGTTTATATAGGCTTCTATGTAGCTGATTTGCTGTTAAGAGGTGGAGTCTGATTGGGAAAGGCAGGATACTCTGGGCATGAGCTAGAAGGTGGTATCTCCATTTTCAGCTCCTTGCTTGACCCCCTCTGCTTCCTGGTCACCATGTTATAAGCAGTGTTTCTGCAGCCAGGCCCCCCAGCCATGCTGTCTGCCACGGAGCCAGCCAACTGTGGGCTGAAACGTGAGCCATAATAAACCTCTCCTCCCTTAAACTTTGGGTTTCAGGTATTTTGTCTCATAAATGAAAGTGACTAAGACAAATCCAAATCCCCTGAGAGGTCTCTGTGCTGCCTGTTCGGCCAGCTGCCCTCTGTCTCTGACAGTCACAACCCTGACCTTTTCATCTCCATGTTTTCCTCAGGCTCAGCCTTGTTATTGCAACTTGACAGTTTTTGATCCCGTGGTGGGAAACTCATGTTTGTGTGGATATATTTTAGAAGACAGTTGCCACTTTACTTTTCTGCCTCAGCTTCTGAACTTAATTTTAGGGGTTGTTGTTGGTGGCAAAGCTGATGTCTCAGAGGTAAAGGTGACTTTCCCTCCTCTGCTCCATCTACCGCCCCCCCCCCCCCAGCTTGGCCTGCTGGAGCAAGGGGTCTGTCAGTCTTTTTTCTGTTGCTACCAAAAAGTACCAGAGGCTGGGCCATCCACAAACCAGAGTAGTTTATTTTGGCCCCCAGTTCTGAAGTCCAGGAACGTCTGCTCGGTTCTGGTGAGGCTCATGCACTTCTCCACGCATGGTGGAAAAGTCAGAGGGGAAGTGGGCTCCTGTGGCTTGCCTTTGGCAGGGAAACTTGGGGGAGGTGCTAGGCCTGCTTTGTAACAACTTTCTCCCTAGATCTCCGTCCCACTGTCCAAGGAGCCACATTCAGCCCTCCGGGCTCATCATCTCAAAAGTACCGCCCCCCTTTCAACATTATTATGTTACAGTTAAATTTCAACACCAGCCTGGCAGGGACCAACCGCACCAAACCACGGCTTTCTTCTTTTCTAACGCAAATACACAGCTAAATGATTTTTCCCTGCACTTCCACTGAAAGAAGCAGTAGGGAAACTGGTTCCAGAAGTGCTCTTGAATATATAGCCTTGAGCTAACCCTCTGATTCGGAGCTCAAATTCTTTCCCCTTGAAACATCATGTTTTTCTCCTCCAAATTTTATTTTGACAAATTTCAGGTCTCTTCCGAGGTAATAGCTTGATTTTTTTTTTTTTTTTTTTTGCGGTACTGGGGATTGAACTCAGGACCCTGCGCTTCTGAGGCAAGCGCTTATTCCACTGAGCTATATCCCCAGCCCCGCAGGTCTCTTCCAAAAGTTAAAAGAACAATATATGGAATAACATCACCTGTCAGCTCATCAACTCTTAACATTTTGCCACGTTTTGGTTTAGCTTTTTTTTTTCTTTCTCGGCACATACATTCCTCACACAGATGTAATTTTAAAAGTCTCCTGAAAGTGAATTCTAGCCGCCATGTTTCACCTCTAAATAATTCAGCGTGGATTCCTTAGATACTCTCTTACATCAACGATGCCCTGTAAGACTTTTTTGCTCGATAACCTAATCAAACATTGTTCTCGCTCGTTATGCCTCTTCCTCTCCTTTCAGCCAGCATTGTTCCTTTTTCTTTGCGTATGTGCATGTGTTTCATGGTATCGATGTTTTTTTAAGAGTCCAGGACAGTCATTTCCCCAAACGAACCTGGTTTCGGGTTTATCTGATGTTTCTTCACCAGTAAATTCAGGCTACACATATTTAGAAGGGATGCTCTGCCCCTCGTGGGACACAACAGGCAGCCTGGTGCCCCTTTACTTCTCAAGTTAAGATTGATCACTTGGTTAAGGCATGAAAACAAGTAGAAGTGCCCCTCTCTTTTGGCAAGAAATCAGGGTTTTGAATCTTGGGGGCCAGTTTTTATTAGGTCCTTGCATAGTAACTGTCAAGTGTCTGGAGTTAGAGGCACGCCTTTGTTGAGCGCCCTCTGTAGGTCATGTGTAGTATCTCACTTCTGCCAACCTGAATCAGGGTTATTCCCATTTTACAGGTGAGGTAGTTGGAGCCCCGAAGTGTCAGCTGCCACCTAAATGACACCCATACTGGGCTTTAGATGCAAGGCAGTGTAAAGCTAACTACCCCCTGCCGGCTTACTGAGAAGTCTATTCCCATCTCTCTAGTCCAGGGCAGAGGAAAGTGACCTTGACTTGCTTTTGTAAATTTGGGCACTAGAGTGCAGTGAAGTCTTGTGCAGCCCAGATTTAGGGGAAGGTATCTTTGAAACAGGGTCGGAATTCCTGCTTCCTAAGCACCTATGTTTTGGTCAGTGTTCATTCATTATTTGCTGACATTCGGTAACCTTTTATACCCTGAAAATACTAATTTTCAGAAATCAGAAAATGACTACCAAGGCAGCATGCCTGGATAAATAAGGCAAAAAAATTCAAACACACTGTATTAGTTTGCCCATGGCACCTAGAGCTCACGGGCATAGCATGCAAGGCCTACAGCAGTGAGGGCTGGTATGCCTCCTACTGTCCGCTCTGTCATTACTTACCGAGAAAGAACTCCCAATTTTCACTTGGCAGATCCTGCTGGGTGGCTGTCCAGAGGAACAACTACATTTCCCAGGTTTCTCGTAGCCTCCACGTGGTAGCTCTACCATGTGGGCATACCACCTGGGCGGGCCATGCAGTTCCCCAGTGGTGCCTGTGGGGGAAGGGTTGGCACCCCCAGCTGGGGCCCAAGCATGGGCGGGATGATCATAGTACATCTCAGGTGCAGCTGTGGTAGAGGTGAGTGCAGAAGGCACGGTGGAAGGGATCGAGTGCAGAGGTAGGAAGGGAAGAATGCAGATGTGCAGGGTGAGCTGTGCCCAGCTGTGTGAACAGGGTCTGTGTGTCCAGGATGGCTGGGCACCAACACAGGAGGAAAAGGACTCTGCAGCGCAGAACCCTCCTACCAGGCCTGGCGGCTCATGTCCATACTATTACGTGAAAGAACCCATACATGTCTTTATGTTTAAAGCCACTTTGACATTGGGAGCCTTTTTTTAGGATAACCTATGTGAAAATGGAGCTAAAGCCATAGTGCACATCTTCTCACCCTCCGTTCCTCTTTCAAATGACCGTGCTCCAGGCTCAGTGGCACTTGCTTACGTGTGCCTCAACTGATGAGCTTTGTGTACGCTACTTCCTCTGCCTAAATACGTTTTCCTCCTTTTCGCTGCCAGGTAAACCCCTATGTAATCTTTGACGCCCTTCTCAAATACCCCTCCTTGAAGGACCCTTCTCTGAGTCTACTCCTTGCCAGGTAGAGTTTATTATTTTGTCCTTTTTATGCCCATATTAAAGGGTTCAAACCTTCGTTAGCACTTGTTACCTGGTGTCCTGATCAGTGGCTCATATGAGATCTCTCAGACTGGACTGTTCTTTCCTTACTGTAGGGCACTCTGTTTTCCTTGCTGCTTTGTCCCCAACACGGCCTATATAAAAGAACCTGATGGGCCTTTGGTGCCTGGATGCACGACACAGGTAATTGGAGTGCGTGAACATCTCTTGATCTTTAAAAACGCATCTTACTTTTGTTACTGAGACAAAATACCCAACACCCAAGGTTAAAGGAGGAAAGCTTTATTTAGCTCACAGTTTGCAGGGATTTCAGTCCATAGCTGACCCCAAGGCGGGCTGGCACAAGGCAGAGGGGCAACAGTTCATGGCAGTAAAGATAGCAAAAACGACAAGGAAGGGAGAGACAAGCCTCTTTCTGTCCCTTGTATTTTATCCAGGCTATCAGGAGCAGGGTGGTGCCAGTCCAGTCTGTGGACTGACGCAGCACTCACTCACCCTTAATCCCAGCATTGCACACTTTAGATTCAGTCACCTCCGGAAAACCTCTCTCTCTGATTGCGCGAGCCTTTGGGGGGACATCTAGACCCAAACCATAACATTGCGTTTCCCTCTGCTAAGATGGCACATGTGGCCAGGTCACCTACACCTCCCACAGGACTCTAGGAGTGCACATTCGTGGTTCCATCTCAGACAGGCTGGCATGGACACTCCATCTGGGAGTGCACATCGTAGATGTTCAGGTCTCCTTGGCTGAACAAACTTGCAAGTGGCTCCCTGCCCTGGGACTGCAGTGACTGCGGGATTTTAAATCAAAGCCTTTGCTGGATCCATCTCTGTCTCTTTTCAGCTCTGTGCTTTGGGCTGTGTGGGCTGCAGTCCTGGCAGTTTCCACAAAATGCTCGGGCGTGCTCCTGGCTGACAAAGAGACGGGTGCTTGTCCTGCCCCAGAATGCCGCTTTGGAGTTCAAGGGCTTTTCAGGAAGCTTGTTCTGTTCCAGCGGGTGTCATGCTTTGCTTTGCTGTTATTCTAGGCCAAATATCTCAGCACCTCTTAAAACTCTGCGAGTGCATTTTGTACTCAGGTACTAATACTAGTATTAAAATTTATTTTTATCTTCTAGGGTTTTTTAGGGAGAAGAGTTTGGTACTAGGGATTAAACCCAGGAAGCACTGAGCTACTCCTTCCATACACAATTTTTCGTATTTTATTTTGACATGAGCTTATACTAAGTTGCCCAGGCTAACCTCAAACTTGCAATCCCCCTGCCTCAGCCTCCTGAGGAACTGGGATTACAGGTCCGTGCCACCACACCTAGCTCATTTTCTTGGTTTTCAGGTGCAGCTTCTGTGAGCTGCATTGTGCTTAAAGGAAGGCCATGCTTAAAGGAAGCAGGAAAACAAAAGCAAGACTATGTGTCATAAGGGGAGAGAGCCATGGGCCTGGGTTTAATCCTCAGTGAAGCACACACACACACACATTGTATTCTATATATTTTATTATTGCGTGCTCAGAGAATCCATGCTCTTAATGTTTAAAATCCACAGTTGGGGAATGAAGTCAGACACTGGAAATTTTCTGAGAATAATTTTAGGATATTTACAGATTAAGACTATTTAAGGTAAATCTCTACAGAAAGAAAGATGAGATTGCAAAGGTCACTGCTTACAGCAGCATGCCAAATGGGCATAGACTCTGTCCCTCAGGGCTTCCCAGATGAGTGCTGGGCCCTGTATATAGTAGTGAGTATATATAGTGTTCACTGAGGTGGAACAACTCCAAGACACAGGTGTGTGACCCGCAGGCCTTCACTCACTCTTTACCCACATTTGGCTCTCTCCTTTTATGACACATGGTCTTCCTTTTGTTTTCCTGCTTCCTTTAAGCATGGCCTCATGTTCTGCTGACAAGTGGCTGTTCACGGAGTGGGTGCTGTGGTTTGAATGTGGTCTGGATCAGGGGCTGATGTGTTGAGGTGGTGCAAACCTTCAACAGGGGGACCAAGTGGAGGTCCCTAGGTCCATGGGGTCTGCCCGGGAAGAGACTGCAGGACCTCTTGGCTCTCCTTGCTTCCTGATTGGAGATGGGAGGCTTCCTCCCACACACACCCCAACTGCTACTCACAGGATGTGACACAGCAAAAGGACCCCCCCCAAGCCAAGCCAGTGCTCCCAAACCGTGGGCTTCACAACCCTCTTTCTTGATAAAATGAGTCCCCCTCAGTTATTTCATCACCTCAGTGACAGACAGACTAGTACAACGGGCCAGTTAAATGCCCTATTTTGGAAAAGAATTAAGGTTATTTTCAGAAGACAGTGGCAAAGATCTGTCTTCCTATCTTTTCAGAAAGGGCTGAAACAGGACAAATTCCTAAGCACGCAGATCAGGAAGGCTGCCAGTTTCTTAAGTAACAGTGGTAATCACCAGGCAAGGAAGAGCGAGAGGAGCGGAGGAGAGAGACAATGTCTTGATAAGATCCCAGCACATGGAGCCGTTCAGCCACTGCTTCCCAAGCATGTGCTCTGCACTGACTGCTCTTGCAGGTGCTGGGGGCAGTATGGTCCCTTTTCTCAAGAAGAGCCTGTCCACCACTGGACAGGGTCAGTATCCAGTGGAGGGAGACTGAAAATCACAGATATAAGCCACACATGGAATTTTAAATGTTTTAGTAGATGCATCACCACGGTAAAAGAAACAAGTAAAAACAGTTTCAGTAATAAAATACAGCTAATCTAATATATCCAAAATATTGTCATTTCCAAATGTAATCAATATAAACATGATTGATGCTTTGTATCCTTTTGTGTGCCACATTTTCAGATCCATTGTGTATTTGACACAGCACCTCTCACTTCAGACAAGCCACATTTGAGGTAGTCATGACCATCCGTGGCTACAATATTAGACAAATGATCACCATGTTGGACAGGGCCATTCCAGGCAATGAACAAGCACAGACACAATACATAATCATTCCATGTATCTAGATAATACAATTTTTGTATTGAGTATTGTGACACTGTGGGCTACTAGCAATAGTTAAGAGTATGAGGGAGAAGAAAACAGAACCATAACGACCAGGAGGGGACCTTTGGCCAAGCGGGTCAAGGATGGCTTTTGTGGAATTGACAGCTGAGAAACGGAGGAAGCAAGGAAGGGAAAGCCATGACAAGGCTGCAGAAGGAGTGAGCCCGGGGTGGAGGGTCTAGCACAAGCACAGGCCCTGAGTCAGGACCCAGCAGAGCACTTAACACGAGAGCAGGCACAGAGGAACAGTGCACGGGGACTTCGTCGTGGGAGGGGGCCGTCCGTACTGGTGCCCACTCCACGGGTCTCAATGACCAGGCAAGGACTTTGACCTCCAGGCCCACCTCTTGCCTTCCAAGAACGTGAATCCAAGTCCATGTTTCTGACTGCATCCACGTTGAAGGTAAAATGTCTAACACCTTTCCTGGGTGCTGTCTTGGGCCCTTAATACTTTAGATGTAGTTTGTTAGCCGTCTTCTCGCCCAGTGGCCCCTGTGGCTTTTATATCCTGTGATTTCTGTGAGTCCATTGTACTCCAGACACAAGGACACAATGTCTGGGGATTTGGAGGGCGTCGTCAGCCAACGCACATTTTCTGAGCACCACTCCCCCCACGTGGTGTCAGGGTCTAGCATGCCCTTGGAACACAGCTGTCCCTTGAGGTCTACGGAGGATTCTCTGGGACCCTTACCAAGAATACCAAAGACACTGAGCAAGTCACTTTTGTAAAGTGGTGTCATATTTGCACACAACCTTTGCACATGTCCTGTATGCTTTAAATAATCTCTAGATGGCTCGTCAATGCTGTGCCAATGGTTTCATATTGTCGTGTTTGGGGAATGAAAGAAACAAGTCTGCACATGTTTAGCACAGATGCGGTTTTTAAAACCCACCTTCCATCCTCTGATGGTTGAATCTGTGGGTACGGAGCCCATGGATGTGGAGGGCTGACTGCATTTATCCCGTGTCTGCCAAAGCGCTGCTTAGAGAGAGGACGCATGCGCACATTATCAGCTCTGCTCAGGAACCAGGTGCTTGCGGGCTTTTACTCTTTCTTTGAACTGAGGAAGCCTGATTCGGCCAGCCTGTCTTTGTGCAGCTGATCGACGCAGGACTCCACACTCTGAACACTTGCTGGCACTTACAGGGCCCCCCACAGCAGGGACCACCAGAAGCTGCCCCTCGGGCTGAGCACGAAGGAACCTTCTGTGGGCATGTGTGGGCCTGAGCCTGTCTCCTGCCAAGGATGGCGCTCTGCTGCATTCTGTAGACTTCCCCCCGTGGATAGATGCATTTTAGGGCCTCCTTCCTTCCCACTCCTTTCCCTCCCTTCCCCACATCCCTTTTCCTGAAGTGCCCTGAACTTCCTCTAGGGTCTGCTGGGTTGGGAGGTAGGGAATATGGCCGCCTTCACATCTCGCCACCTTCACTTCTGGCTACCCCAGGAAGCTCTGAACTCAACTTGAGGAGTGGCAAGATAGGCTCCTGCCCCCATAGAGCGGGTCATGGTGTCCTCCTGTCTGAGGGAGCACGCTGGGAGAAGATCTAGGGTTCCTATCATGACGGTTGTGGAGCTGCTGAGTGCTAATTTATTTTAACCTCAAAAAAAGGAATTCGGGGGCTGGGGATATAGCTCAGTGGAATAAGTGCCTGCCTGGCAAGCATAAGGTCCTGAGTTCAATCCCCAGTACCACAAAAAAAAAAAAAAAAAAAAAAAAAGGACTCTAAAAAAAGGAATTCGAAGTGTCGCTCCTCCCGCATTACCTTTGGCCCATTAATCACTGACTTCCTCCCTACCCAATGTGGTCTGACCCGGTTCAGCTCCTCCTTTATGCCTGTAACAATGCTTCGTATGTTCTGGTTTAATCTCTAAATAAACAGATGAAGAGTTTGAAGTTAAGAGGTGGAACCACATGTTATTTCCAACATTTTCCAAACTTGATCTTGGTGGTCTACTGTGGGTGCCAAGTTTCTGTCTCTCACAGCATTTCGGGCTCCTTCCTCCCATGTCCAGGTCCTCCCACCCCTCTCTTCTCTGTCCTCCCAGGGCCGACAGCCAGGAGCCTAGATGTGGGCTGGTGTGCATCTATCAGTTCAGCTTAAAATTTGCATGTTCTCGGGTTGGCATATCACAAAGAGGCTGAGGCAGGAAAGAAGGGAAAGCTTCTAAAAGTGTTGGAAGGGTTTTTTTCTGCTACAGTAGCAACGGTTCAAATACCATATTAGTCAGAGCAAGTCACACTGGCTGCTGTCACAGACCAAAGCCAGATCTCAGTGGCTCAACCCAGTACAGGGTTATTTCTCTTTTTTTCACAGCACAGTGTGGGCTGGTGGTGGTGCAGGTGGCGGATGGGGGTGGTCATGCAGGGACCCAAGCTGTTCCCCTATGTGGCCCTGCACCATCTTCTAGGAATGACCTAGCACGTTCATTTCCTTCAGCCCACTGGTCAGAACCCAGCGGAGGCACTCCCTGAGCTGTGAGGGGGGGCTGGGAAGTGGAGTCTAGCTGCCTCCCTGGGGAGGACTGTGGGCCATCTCTGCCCAGATATGGCATAAAAACGTGTGTTAATCAGTTTTGTTCTGTGTTCCACAGTTAGGTGAGCCAGAGTTGTTTTGAAAACCATAAAAAATGTGTCTGCTCTTAGGGGGACCCTCTGCCTCAAGTGATTTTGCCAAGGGATGGTATTGGAGGGGAGAGAGGGTTGGGAGGATTCCTTGATAGCAGTGCCTTGTGTGTTTGTTTGATGTTTGTTTATTTGTTTTGAGACAAGGTTTCACTGTGTAGTTCAAACTGCCCTTGAATTCACTTTGTAGCCCAGGCTGGCTTGAACTTGCAGTGACCCTCCTGCCTCGGTCTCCTGAGTGCTGGGATTACAGGCGTGTGCCACCACACCTGTCCTGATACCAAGCTGGCTTGAACTTGCAGTGACCCTCCTGCCTCGGTCTCCTGAGTGCTGGGGATTACAGGCGTGTGCCACCACACCTGTCCTGATACCAAGCTGGCTTGAACTTGCAGTGACCCTCCTACCTCGGTCTCCCGATAGGCGTGGTGGAGCACGCCTCAGGAGGCTGAGGCAGGAGGATCATCACGAGTTTGAGACCAGCCTGGGCTACAAAGTGAGCTCAAGGCTAGCCTGAACTGCACATGGAGACCCTGTCTCAAAAAGACAAAAAAAAACCCAAAACAAAAAACACTGATACCCGTGGTTTCTAATTGTTGTGAGGTTTTCTTTTTGACATCAAGCTCTCCAGCCCCTTTGGGATTTGTTCTTGTGAAAAGTGTAAGGTATGGATCCAGTGTTACCTTTTCCCGAACAACCAGCCCATGGTGCAGAGCCCACCCTGCCCTGCCTTCAGCTCCGCCTGTGCTTGAGTCTGTCTTTTGATATCGTCTTCTTTCCCACTGATCTGTTGGTCTACTCATGGGCTGGTACCACACCATGAAAAGGTCTGCCTTGAGGTCTGGACAAGCATTCTTGCATAACCCTATATAAAGGCCCTTCCTGTGCTTTCACTGTCATTTTTGCTGGGAATTGACCCAGGCCTTTGCTGAGCTGCACTCCCAGCCCTGCTTACATGTTTAGACAGAAGAAACTTTATATCAATTATCTAGCTCATAAAAGAGCTTGCTATTATTTTGGGGGGATTGTTTAAAATTTATAAACTGGGAGAACTGCCATCTTCCCAATGTCATCCTGCCCAAGGACAAGCAACATCTTTCCATTCATACTTGTTTTTTTTCCCTATGTCTCTCAGGAGTGTTTAGTAATTTGTATTTTTTTTTTTTTTTGCGGTACTGGGGATCGAACTCAGGACCCTGTGCTTGCTAGGCAGGCGCTTATTCTACTGAGCTATATCCCCAGCCCTTCTCAGGAGTGTTTAGTAAGTGCTTTGCATGTTTCTTATTATGTTTATTTCTAAATATTTTGCCTACTCTATTGTTATGAAGACTTTCTTTGCTTTTACACTAACTGTAAAGCTTATGGATTTTCATACTAATTTATATCCTGCTATCTTACTGATATTTATTTACTTACTTGTTTTTAAACTTTAGTTTGTTTTGCAACCTGTGAAATTCCCAAGAATCACCTAAGAAGACTTTCCAAATACATATGTAGAGACCCCCTTGTGAATTTGAGCAAGTTACTGGACCTCTGTGTGCCTCCATTTCCTCAACAGCATAATCGAGGTAAGAGTATCTACTTCGTAGAATTCTTGTGACAATTAAGTGAATCACATTAGAGTGCTCTGGACAATCCCTGGTGCATAGGAAATGCTGTAGGTGTTGAGCTATGTTATTATCATCTGCAGAACCTGTCACTCTGCTGTGAACTGCCTCTGTCAATACCACATTTGTGAGAAGTGGTGTCTTAGGAAACACATCCCTTTGCACAGGGTCAAGCGCACATGCCCTCGGGTGTCCAGCAAAGCCGGCAAGCCTTGGGGAGACCTCCCGCCTGGACGGGTCTTTGATGTTATATCAGCTAAGCTGTTGTTCTGTAGATGAAGTACAGAGAGGTGAGGCCTCTTGCCCCCGGTGTGAAAGAGCTCTTATTCAATGGCCAAATCTGGATTAGAACAGGACCTTCCCTTCCTTGTATCTTGGGTGTGGTTTACATCATCTCCTTTGGCTGCCACAGGGCTCGGTGTTTCCAGGTGAGACAAGAAATGGGAAAACAGGAATCAGAGTTGGGGTCTCTCAGCCATACTCTGCCACAAGCCTGGGGCAGATTTTCCTGCCCATTCCCTGCAAGTTCCTATGAGTTCTAGGTGTAAGTGGATGTTTGATGCGTTTGACAAGGCAACCATTTCCCACCTCAGTCATGTACTCAGCCCTCTGACTACGGCTCTGCATTCAAAGATCCAACACCTGGATTGGAAATACAGGGCAAAAAAAAAAAAAAAAAAGGAAATACAGGGCAAAGTTGCTTCTGGACTGAATAAACGCAGCAGGTTTTGCTCGCCATGATTCCCTAAGCTGTACCGCATAACAGCTATGTACAACATACTGACATCGCAGTCCATGCCATGAGCAAACTAGAAAGGATTGAGGTCTATGGGAGGAACGACGGGTTAGAGGAAAATGTTGTGCCATTCCCCATAAGGGATTTGAGCATTTGGTATTTTATCTCAGCAGTGCAAAAAGTAACTAAGGCACTGCCCTCTCCTCTTAGCCTTGCCTGCATTGTCGGGAAACATCTGTACGCAGGCAGCCCTTGCGGCACAGCCCCGCAGCCTTCTCCTGGCTTTTCCCCGTCTAAACAGAGCTGCTACCTTATTTGCCTTCCAAGGCCACATTTTAGTGTAAGGTCAGCAGCACCCATTTAAAAAAAAAAATCTACTTTTTCTTTTTCCCAGAAAAAATAAAGTAGCTACGAGCACATGTGTGACCCACCTCTTTTATTTGTTAGCAGTCTACTTTATCTTTGCCCTGTGAAAACCCCAGGCAAATACTCTTCCGTGTGTGTAACTTTTCTTTGCTTCACTAACCTGATTAGTCAGTGGAAGAATTTCTCCTCCACTGCTGAGTCCAAATCTCATTATAGTGCTGGGGCCCAGTTAGCAATTAGCTGACATTCTGGACTTGCCAGATGCATTTAAAGAAAGTGGCACGTGGGTGGGGACCCACCCTTTCATCTTGCTAGATTTGGTTAGACTTAATGACCTTTCCCAAGAGGCCTGGCCCTTGTGCTTAAATATATAGTAAAAATTGCCCTTTACGGAATGACCGCTGCTGAGGGATTCTGCCAGCCCACCTTGATCTTGACCTACAGGAAGCTGAGGCCTATTGTGACTATCAGAGGCTCCACCTGCAGGTCAGAGGCAGCACAGGGCCAAACTCAGCTCTCCTGCCCGGGTTCCTAGTCCTAGCCACAGCTACACCCCTGACATGATGGCTTTGCCAGATGCATGTCCCACAAGCACTGTTATTTACTTACTGACTTTCTTTATGCCAACCCACGCTTTAAATTCACTGCACTTGGGGCCGGGGATGTAGCTCAGTGGCACAGTGACTGCCTGGTAAACACAAGGTCCTGAGTTCAATTCCCAGTGCAAATAAATAAATAAATTCACTGCATTTATTTTAAAAGGTTTCTTTAAATAGAAAGCAAGCAAACATTTGTCATACAATAATGATAACCCTACAAGTAAAATCAATGAAAGCAAAGCCAAATTGTTAGCTTCTAATGACAGGCCCAGGGCTGCTTTTGAGACAGTGCGGAAGGGACACAAATACCTGAGGAGGACTTTGACTAATGGGAGGGATGAAGGCGACCTGCAAAGGGTGTTTTTGCGATGAAGTTCAGTGACACTGAGATATCTGCCCCACCTCCCCGCAGCGGGTTCGCATCAGTATGTGGACAGGGGACAGCACAGGAAACAGCCAGGTGGGGCACCAGGGCAGCTCTGCCTCTGCCCCCGGGGTGGCTTGAACCAGGTGAGGCGTCTCCTCGTGCCACTCCCTCCACTGTGAGGGTCTCCGTCAGGCACCCAGCGAAGGCTGGGAAGGTGGGGGCAACATTGGCATCGGCACCTGCTAATTTATCTCTGGATTTTGATTCCAGTTAATGCAATTTCAGCAGGAACTACACTGAAAGAATTCAAAATTTACTGTTTGGTTTTTTATCCTGAAGTGATAAAAAAATAGCAGAGAAAAAGCAACAGAGTGTCATTGTCCTCCATACCTGTTCTTCTGTAATGACATTTCTGTCCAGTGAGGTCCCCAACCGTGTCCAGGGAAGAGGCAACTGGAGACACGCCAACCCTTGGGACCCCTCAACGAGGGGAAAACAAAGTCCCTCTGCCCATGCACGTTGATGTCCAAGGACTCATACTCAAGTGCCCAGTCCTTCTTCGTCAACCACAGGCGCCAGTGGCTGCAAACCTCCTATGCAGGATGAATTTATGCAGAAGAAATTTAAGATTTTATGGGGAAAAAATGGAGAAAAGAGGCTAAGACACCAGTGATTTGAGGAAATAATGTAGATACACATCAATAAGGTAAAGGACAGAATCAATACACCCTGTCACACCAGTGTTATGGACATTTGTGACTCCTCACATTGCAGCACTGGGGTGCAGCCTACTAACAGGATTGTTCTGTCTGTCATTTATGAATTTACTCTGTTTTGTAGATATTATTTATAGCACAAAGTGTTTCCTTTTCCCTTTCTCTTGTATCACACAAATTTTCAATGATTTTTTTTTAAACACTTCTTTTTAAAAAATTGAGAACTGTTGAGTCCCAGATCCCAGGTCCCACAGGGATTATAGGGGCAGGATAACCCAAGCTTCAGGAGGGCAAAGGTATCAGGTGTGGTGGTGCTTGCCTGTCATCCTAGAACTTGGGAGGCTGAGGCAGGAGGATTACCATGAGTTTGAGCCAGCCTGGGCTACATAGTGAGGTTCAAGGGCAGCCTGAACTACATAGTGAGATTCTGTCTCAACAAACAAACAAACAAACAAGATGTCAAAGTAGCTAATGTGCTTCATGCATTAGTTCTTGCTGCATAACAAGCCAGCCCCAGACTTACTGGATTAATAGACTCTGCTATGTGGCTCTTTATTCTGAGGCACAGCTACTCAGGCTGGGCTCAGCTGGGGAGCTCTGTTGGTCTCGGCAGGGCAGACCTGCTGCTAGGGACTGGTCACTGGTCTGCTAGGGAGCCTTGGTGTCCTCTGTGCATCTCAGAACTGGGACAATGTCATTTCCACCACATCCTGTTGGCCGTAGCAAGTCAGAAGCCAGCACAGATCCAAGGCGAGAGAGCCAGGCTGTGCCTCTGTGGGGGAAGAACTTCAAAATCAGTTCAAGGGGCCTGAGGCAGGGAGCCCATTCAGGGGACCATGCGGGCCACAAGTATCCACTCTCTGCTGAGTATCTTTCTAGCCTGTTCTCCGTCCCACCCTCCCGAAGCAGCTGGCTACATGGAGCCACTAGGAAGCTGGTCACTCCAGCTCTGCAGGATGCCCTTGCATCCCACTGTCCCTGGCTGGCTCTTTTTCGCTTCCTGTCTAGGAATTTCTGGCATGGCCCATGCTCCTCAGCCCTCTGCATCTTTGGAATGCCACACATAACCTGGAGACAGGAACCAAGATAGTGGGCGTGGACAAGAGGGAAACTCAATTTGCCATGAGAACTTTTTGGGTGGGTTTTTCCTTCTTTTCTTTTCTTTTCTTTTCTTTCTTCCTTCCTTCCTTTCTTTCTTTCTTTCTTTCTTTCTTTTTTTTTTTTTGGTCTTTTTGAGATAGGATCTTTTTTTTTTTTTTTTTGGTCTTTTTTGAGGCAGGGTCTCGCAATGCAGTTCAGGCTGGCCTTGAACTTGCTTTATAGCCCAGGCTGGTCTCGAACTCACAACGATCCTCCTGCCTCAGCCTCCCGAGTGCTGGGATTACAGGCGTGCGCCACCACGCCCGGCTCTGAGATAGGGTCTTGCTATGCAGTTCAGGCTGACCTTGAGTTTACTTTGTAGCTCAGGCTGGTCTTGAACTCACAAAAATCCTCCTGCCTCAGCCTCCCAGGAGCTGGGATTACAGGCGTGTGCCACCACGCCCTGCTGAACCTTTTGGTTTTCACTTGAACTTTCAACATATGTACCTATTGCCTCTTTATTTTTAATCTCTTATTTTGAAATTTATTTTAACTAGTACATTGAATACTTAAAAATTATCCATATGAACCATGTGATGTTTTGATGCATGTATACATTGTATAAAATGTTTAAATCGGGTTAAATATGTCTATCTCTTCAAACAGTTACTGTTTTCTTTACAGTGGAAACTTTCAAAATCTTTTCTGCTAGATTTATTTTGAGATAGGGTCTTGCTATGCAGTTCACACTGGCCTCAAACTCAGTACATAGCCCCAGGCTGGCCTTGCAGGCACCACTACTCTTGGCTCTTCTAAAGTTTTTAAATGTGCACTAAGTTATTGTTACCTATTGTTGGTCTACTGTGCAGAACTTCTTGCTCCTGTCCAACTGTGACTTACTGCCCTTTGGCCAACCTTTCCCTCTCCCTCATCCTCTCCCCTGCATCTATTACTTTAACTGAGTGATAATGAAATCCTGCCTGCTGTGCTCTGTCTGCTACCTGCTGGGCACTAGGCTAAGGACTCAACCTGCACGATTCCATTCAGCTCCATGAACTAGACAGAGGCTAATCTCAGTTAGCCTCCCTTTATAGAGATGCAAAGCTGGTAAGGCACCTGCCCACAATCAGTTTCAAGTGAGTAGAGCCAGGATTTAAGCCCACGCCCTCTAGTTCCTAGGTCTGTGGACCTTGAGCCACTCTGCTGCCTCTTCACACAAAACACCTAGAGAGGACTGTGTGTCTACACTTACTTCCCATCATTTACCCTGATTCATTTACATACTGGGCTCTCTCCAAGGTCACAGTGACTTCCTTGCCACTGAAATGACTGCACATAGCTCTGTCCCTTTGCTTGATTTCCAGGCCACTTCAGACTCTGTTGACCACAGAATCTAAAGAGAAGGTCTCCATGAGCCCTCCCACACCCTGTCCCCAATAACTCAGGTCTGCAGTGACTCAGACCTCCTTCTCCGTCCCACCTCCCAAACCTACTACCCTTCTTTCCTTCACATCCTGCAGTTAGGAAGGCACCACCCAGGATACAAACCAGTAATCCCAGTGTTGAGGGGTTGAGGGGGTGGCAGAGGGTAGTTGGGAGGGGGAAGATGTGTGCACCACCTGCAGGGGCATCCGTCTCCCAGATGCAGGGCAGCAGCTGGGCCCAGACGCTGTGTTACCAGGCCTTTGGCCTTTTAGAGGAAATACAATCCAGCATCATTATGTGAAAGGTCCTCTTTTGTTTTGCTGTGTTTTGCAGTACTGGAGATGGAACCCAGGGCCTTTGCACTGAGCTACATTGCCAGCTATCATTCTTTCTTTTTAAAAAACTGTTTTTATTTTGAGACAGAGTCTCATTAAGTTGCCCAGGTGGGTGCTGATCTTGCAATGCTCTTGCCTCAGGCTCCCAGGTTGGGATTATAGGCCTGTGCCACCACAGCTGGCTACATGTCCTAATATTCAAATGTTCACCCTTAGTGCAAAA
Source organism: Dinomys branickii (assembly GCA_004027595.1). Taxonomy (NCBI): domain Eukaryota; kingdom Metazoa; phylum Chordata; class Mammalia; order Rodentia; family Dinomyidae; genus Dinomys; species Dinomys branickii. Next base: position 40,890 of record PVLD010008075.1, on the reverse strand, counting down.
GCACTGCCCTGGCCAGATTGCCTGCTAACCAGTGCAGTGTTCAAGCAGCTACACCACAGTGCTGCCTGCCGCCTCCCTGGCTGCAGTGGCCATGCCTCTGTCTCCAACCCAACCTCTCTTTCCTGACCCACCAGTCCAGCTGCCCTCAGGCACTCTGGCAGGTGGAATCATGCCCTCTTTGAGAAATTGGATTCTGGATTTGTGACATGAATCACCAATCTCTAAAATTCATATTTTAAAAATTCAGATGGAAAAGTACTTTTTCTTGCATAAGATTTGACCTGTGGCCACCAAGCTGCCACCACCAGTTTAGTGTGAGGTAAATCACCAGGTGTCATGGGCCTATTGGGGTGCCCACATTCATGCTCCTGGGTATTGGGGAAGAAGGCAGGCTTGGCAAGGGAAAGGAACTCACCAGGAAGAAACAGAACTGCTTGGGGGAGCTCCATTCTGAGGCTTCATACTTCTGCTCACCTTTATTTTCCTTTGGTTTGGTGGCATGAAGCCTACTTCTTCTTTGTTGCTTGCCTTATCTACCACCTCTCTTCCTGTTCTCCACTTCTCTCACACTGGGAGTGATATAGGACTGAGGTATCAACATCCAAAATTCCTTTTATTTAGTTTTGATTTTATGAGTACATGCTAGCAGTACATAACAACCACATTCATCTTGGGGAGTTGGGACATCTTAATTCTTTTTATACTTCCCTTTCCTCTCTTCTTCTCCAACAACCAAAATCCTAGTGACTGTGGACAACTGTGTTCACATAAACTAAACTTGTCTGTGAGAGAAACTCTCAGTTTCCTTACTGTCTCCTGGCTCCTTATTTCTCTTGCCCTCCTTGCAGGAGTTTCCAGCATGTTCCACCTGCCTCAAGCCCCGGATGGTCTCTGAAGGTGACACAAGAACATCTGTGTCCCCTTTCCTTGAGTTGTTACCTGCTTTTTCACCCTCTGTTGTAAGAGCAGATGCATCCAGCTTGCACTTTTCCTGGAGATCATAGTAACTAGTCCTGCTGTAGAGGTCTCTGGACGTAATGCAGGAAGGACCCAGTGGCCAGAAAAGACTTGAAAAGCCAGAAATGAAATGAAAAGTCAGCAGCAAGATTTCTGCACCTGCAAAAGCACAGTCGAAGTGGTTTCCCGTTCTCCTCCTGTTAAAGCCAAGTAAAGTCCCTTGGGCTTTGTGCATAAAACAGCACACAAAGATTCTGCAAGGAAAGGCAGACCAGCTAGAAACTCCAGACCCCCATGGACAATGCACGTGCCCTCCATGACTCCCAGCCCTGGCTCTGGAGAAGTTCGGATCCCAGAAATGCTGTAGCTGCAGACTAATGGAAAAGCAGCTCTTTCTAGCCAAAGCCAAGCAAGACAGAAAATTCCCAGATAATAACTGCTCTACACTGGTCAAAAATAAGGGAATAAATGAAGCCAAAGCCAAACTGTGGCCATGAAAATAAAGGCAAAGCAGGAAACCAGGGCCTTTGGATCTCCCTGGGGCCTTTGTCTCTTCCTGGGGCATTGCTCACCCCTTTGTCCAAGTCAGCTCAGAGCAAACAGGAAAAATAGACAGCTCCAAACAAGACCCAAAGTCTGATGATGTGATCCATACGTGGCCATATTTCAGTAGAAAATCACATCGAGAAACCACAATATCTAACACTGGACAGAAACAAGATGATCAACAGATGTCCCACAGAAAGAACAGAGATTATAAAGCAGCCATGAGAAAAATGCTTCCTTGAGCAACTATAGACACACTGAAAACATGAAAAACATCAATTCCTAGTAAAGGAATAGAAGATATAAAGAAGAACCACACAGACATTTTAGAGCTGAAAAAATACAACAAATAAAATGCCCAGTGAATGACCCTAAAGGCCAACTATAGGGGACAGAGGAAAGAATCAGTGAAACAGAAGCCAGGCCATGATGCTCAATGTAGAAAATCTCGAGTAAGCTGCAAACAAAATAAAAAACCAGAATTCAAGCCCTCCTATACTACAACTGATAAGTGAGTTTAGCAAGGTCATAGGATACAAGACCAGTAGACAAAAATCAATCTTATTTCCATATACCCTACATTAACCTGTGAAACTGAAATTAAAAGCATATGACATTTACAAATTAGTTAAAAGAAACAGAAGTGTACATCTGACAAGCCATGTGCAGGGTTTTATGCTAAAACTGTCCTTTTTTTTTTTTTTTTTTTTTGCGGTACTGGGGATTGAACTCAGGACCCTGCGCTTGCTAGGCAGGCACTTATTCCACTGAGCTATATCCCCAGCCCCTAAAACTTTCCAACCTTGATAAAATAAATAAAAAATGAACTAAATTAATCAATAGCTATACCATGTTCATGGATTGGAATTCTTTTTCAGGTTTTTTGTGGTATCAGGGATACAGTCCAGGTTCTTCACACTGAGTTACATCCTGAGACCTTGTTTATTTTTTGAGACAGGCTTTCACTAAATTGCCCAGGCTGGCCTCAAAATTGTGATCTTCCTGCCTCAGCCTCCCATGGACTGGAACACTTAACAGTAAAAATGTCAATTCTCAGGAAGTTGATATACATGTTTAATACATTTCCTATCAAAATCTCAGTCTAATCTTTTGACTAATATAGAGAAGATAATTCCAAAATTTATATTGACAGGTAAGGGAACTAGAATAGCTAAACCAACCTTATGAAAGAAGAAGAAAGTGGGAGGAAATAATCTGTCCAATTTCAAGGTTTATCAGATAGTTTCAATAATAAAGGTTGTAGCCAGCCATGGTAGTGCACGCCTATAATCCCAGTACTCAAGAGACTGAGATAGGAGGATTGTTGTGAGTTTGAGGCCAGCCTGGGCACAAAGTGAGTTCAAAATCAGCCTGAACTGCATAGTGAGACCCTGTCTCAAAAAGATAAATAAATAAATAAATATTTGTGGTATTGGGGGGATTAGCACAGATCAGTAGAAAAGAACAGAAAACCAGAAAGAAAAACTCATATAGCAGAAAAACAGAATTTTGTTGAAGGTGCAGAAGTAGTTCATGGGAAGAACATCAGCTTTTCAAAAGACCATCATGGTACAGCTGGGTGGGTACAGACAAACAAGGGCACCTTGACCTGAATTTCACACCTTCTGCAAAAATTCAGTCTAAATGGGTTATAGAAGTACATAGAATGCATACCTGTATGATCTGTACAGAAAAGCACTGGAGGAAATCTTCATATGTTTGGCCTAAGCAGAGACCTCTTTAACTTGACACCAACAAAATGATCCATAAAAGGAAAAGCTGATACTTTGGGTCTTACCAAAGTTACAATATTTCCTTTGCAAAAGACCCAGGTAAGAGAAGGAGAAGATCCACTACAAAGAAAATACTTAACTAGTCTAGAATAAATCAACAACTCTCCAAGATACAACAGTAAAAGAACAATAAGGAGACATTTCACCGAATAGGACACAGAGACGACAAACAAGCACATGGAAAGTCAGCCATCGCTATTAGCTGTCAGTCAAAGCAAAATAAAACCACAGTGACACTCTGAACAGAGGCTAATTTTTTTTAAGTGATGATAATATTTAATGTGGAACGCTTAAAAACTGGATCTCTCACACACTGCTGGTGGAAATGGAGACTGGTACAGCCACTTTGGAGAGCACCTTGCTGGTCTTTTAAAAAATAAACTTGCCATTTCCGTGTAGCCCAACAACCACATTCCCAGGTGTTCAGCTCAAGAGAAATGAAGACTAACGTCTACACAGACACCAGTTTGTGGATGTCTACAACAGCTTTTTCAGACTAGCCCCAAACTGGAAACAGCCCAGGTATGCTTGCGTGGGTGTTAATCAAAGTGGCACACCCGCAGCCTGGAGTCCTCTACATGACAACCCAGATTTATGCTCAGTGAATGGAGTGAATGCTAAAAGGTCACCTACTTGTATGATTCCACTTGCAATACATTCTCAAACTGACAGAAATGTAGAAATGCAAAACAAAGGTGTGATTGTGAGGGGTTCTGGGGGAGATGAGGACGAGAGGGAAGTGGGTGTGCTATAAAGGTGAGTGATTTTTTTTTTTTTTTTTGCGGTACTGGGGATCGAACTCAGGACCCTGCGCTTGCTAGGCAGGCACTTATTCCACTGAGCTATATCCCCAGCCCGTGAGTGAGCTTTGCCATGAGGGAAATGCTCTGTTTCTTGACTCTATTAGTGTCAGCATCTTGGCTGTGAAACCCTACTGTCCCTTTGTAAGAAGCCGCCGCTGGGTTAGAACTGACTAAAGGGCATACAGCAACCTTGTTATTTCTTACAGCTGCACATCAATCTACAATTATCTCAAAATAAAGAAGTTTTGTTTTCAAAACATTGAATGCTAAAGAAAGTAAAAGGTGGGGCGTGGTGGTGGTGGCTGTACAAGCCTATAATCTGAGCACTAGGCTGAGGCAGGAGGATCACTATGAGTTCAAAGCCAGCCTGGGCTACATAGTGAACTCAAGGCTAGCCTGAACTGCATAGTGAGACCCTGTCACACACACAAAAAAGATAAGTAGAAAGGAGCACATGCAACACATTAAGGAATTTCTTAATATGTGGTACAAGTTTAAATGGAAAAAGTCAGATATAGAACAAAACCCCTTCCCCCAAGAACCGAGGTCTCACTATGTGGCCCTGGCGTGGCCTTGAGCTCCGGGGCTTAGGTCACCCGCTGTCTCCCTGGTAAGCCAGGCCCTGGTGCTTGCCCCAGTTTCTTTACTGAGTCTTGGTCTGTTGACAACACGTATTAAGTGACCAAGCTGGGAGGAGCCCTGGATTTCTACAGAAGTCCTGTTGACATCAGCAAAGTCTCTCTTCAAAACTTGCAGACTATTTCAACCTGAAGCCCTGGGGTGGGAGCATTTGAAACAAGAGCTGTGTGAAAGGGCCCGCCATATCCCGGCCACCGTCCCAAGCAAATACAGTGCGCCTAGCAGGCCCAGCTTTGCACGTCCTCAGCTCCCTGCCCCAAGGCTGCTCCTAAACTTTGCCCAGTTCCCAGATAAGAAGCCACAGCCACTCCTCCTCTGTCCAACCCAGTGACCACCCCCAGGGCAGGGAGGCCAGAGAGTGGCCAAGACCCTCAGCAGTGCCCACCACCTATGCTGCTTCTTCAGGGTTAGTGTTTCAGTTCTGAAGGCAGAGGAAGGCGAGTCACAGCCCAGGGCCACCTAGGACCTGCAGCTCCTGGAGGATGTGGGCAGTCCAAATCCAGTGCTGGAGGTATCCTGGACAGTGTTCAGACTGCCCCTAGCCTGTGTACACGCACTGCAGAATTTGACCAGAGCTGGGGAGGCTAGAGAGGCAGGCATTTGTGGGCACACTGCAGTCTCCTTTGGCCTCCATCCTGGCCTAGCATTTTTTGTCTGTGTGTGGTGTGTGTCTGAGGTGTATGTCTGCACGTGGTGTGTGTCTGTGTGTGTTGTCTGTGTGAGGTGTGTGTCTGTGTGGTCTGCGTCTGCGTGAGGTATGTTTGCATTTGGTGTATGTCTGTGTGAGGTCTGCCTGTATTTGGTGTGTCTGCATATGCATGTGTATGTGTGTATGCCTGTGTTGCTTTCTGCGAATGCCGTGTGTGTTGTGTTGTGTGCGCATGCATGTGGTATTTGCGCGCCCCCATGGGCGGTATAGTGTCTCTGGGAAGGGACCACGTGTGTCTGTACCTGTGCTATGTATGTGCGCACATGTGTGCAGTGCGCTTACAGATCTGTGCGCATGTGTCCCCTTGCCTAGTGCCTGTGAGCGCGCGTGTACGCCGCGTGCCCTCCCTGGCGGTGACAGTCCCCAGGCGGCCACCTCGGGGCGCGGCTGCCCGCGAGGCCACTGCGCGGGCGGTGTCCCGCTCCTCCCTGCAGGCTGGGCACACGTGGGCCCCGGCGCCGCCTCCCCGCGTCCCCACCCACCGCGGCAGCCCCACCGCCGCCCGCCCGGGGATAAAGTGGTGGCGCGGACGCCGCGCCCTGTAGCCGCGGAGCCGGCGCGCGCACACCAGGACCGCGGCTCGGGGACGTGACGGCGCGCGTGGCCCGGTAACCGCCTCCTCTTCCCGCCCCAGCCCGCCGGGGCCGCTGCGGGGTGGGAGCAGCATCCGGGGTCCCCGGCGCGCTCGGCGTGGGCTCCGCGCCCCCCGCGTGCGTGTGCATGCGCGAGTGTCGGGGTGCGCGTGTGTGTGAGCGCCCCTTGCGGCTCCCTCGCGCCAGCCTTGGCCAACTTGTCCCCGCCAACTCCGTGTTCCCTACCCGGGTGCGGCGACCCCGGGCGGCGAAGTCCCCAGTCCCCGTGGCGTTCCGAGGACAGCAGCGGGCCCCGTGCCCTGTGCAGTCGGAGGCGCGCAAGCCGCAAAGTTTGTCCCGAGCCCCACGGGGACACGGCCTGGGAGACCCGCGCTCGCACAGCGAGGCGCCCCGGGGTGCGCAGAGCCCTACTCGGCTTCCCGGCCGTGGGTGCCGGCCCGCGCCCCGCCTCCTAGCTCCGCGGCGATTTGTTTGGGGAAAGTGATGACAGGAACTAGTGGCGGGGAGAAGGCGCCCGGTGTCCGCCCGGGCAGGGAGGGGAGTCCGCGGGGCTGTTGGTGAGCGCGGCATCTACCCGAGCCCCAAAGCCGGGATCTGGGGCGCCGGGCGCCGGGCGGGGCGCGGTGCGCGGGAGCCGCTGTGACCGCCGTGATGAGGGACCAGCCCTTATTTGCCTGGCTGTGATCCTCGAGGCTTGGCGGTTGTGGAATGCAAAAGCCAGGACGTAATGGAAGCAGGTTTGTGGTGCATCTTTGGGATTTCAGAGAGGAGAATTAGCCCGAGCTTCATCCACCTCGTCATTGTGCCCCCTGAGATGATTCCTCGGAGGTCTGAGAGAGATGGGGCTTCTTGCAGCTGGGTCTTTGTACCCACTGAGCTGACTATAATTTCCGCTTGATTACAGCTAAAATAGTCTTTAAGATGAAGTTTCCTGAAATGATTTAAAATAAACACAGATGGGAAGGGGGGAAAAAAGCTGTAATGAGGCACTTAAAAAATAAAGTGAGCATTTTCTTAAGAACAAGTGGGATTTTCAGTCTTGGGTAGGTTTGCAAGAAATGTATGTAATTTTTAAAAAATCTTTCAAATAGAGGATTTTAAAAATCAGCTTTAAAAAAAATGTTCCTGACTCTGCACAAGGCTGTCCTCTGTCTTTCGGAGTTTCTGACTTTGGGATATGTTTGCCTTTCTTGCCAGGACTTGAAGACCCTTCCAGGATGCCTGAGGAAGATTCTCCGAATCAGACCCCGCAGAACAATCCAGAGCGGGACTTCCCTCACCTGGTCAACGTGGACGGGCAGTGCCTCTACTGCCGGTACTGGAAGCCCAGCGGGACTCCCAAGTAAGTGTTCCTCATCGGTGGGCCGGGCCGTGGTGGCCCCTGCTGCCTGCACAGCCACCCTCTCAGTGACCTACTTCCTGTGTCGCTTCAACCCTGACCACTGCAGTATTAATGAAGCTGAGCTTTGTACTTTACCATTTTCTGAAAAATTAAGAAGCAAGAGTTCTTTTCTCATGATGACAACTGAGACGACGGATGGTACCGTATGGCAGTTTTCAGAAATTCCGCATGACTTTGGCTTTTGCACGGGAGTTGATTTCCTGCTGTACAGGCATTCATTGCAAATCAAACCCAGCAAGTAAAGGAAAACCCTAAGGGTTTAAGAAAACCAGAATGATACAGAGATCTGCATGTGTCCAGAGCTGTAGCTATTTTGACCTTTGCTCTCTATTCCTGCTTAATTGTGATCCTCAGAAGATGGTACCAGGTGCCCCAGGGGACAGGGGTCTGTGTGTACCCTCTTGTTCCCCGCCACCTCCCCTCAGGGATTCATCTTGCGGTGGGAAGCTGGCGTGGGGACTGCACATAGCCAGACAGCTGGTCTCCTGCTGCTCCGCACTCTTCCTGGGGGGAGCAGGAAAGCCCTGCTTGTTTGTGTTATTCCGGGCAAGACTATTTGTAGTGACCAGTTGGCCTGGTGACAGGCAAAGGTTTCCTGCCCCTGTTCCAGGGCAGTGCACCTGTTCCGTAGGCCTATTGTCTCCTGGGGGGATGGTGTGGATTATATTTCCCCTGTGTCCGGGTAACCTGCTACAGCCCTACATTTTTCCTGTGTCTTCAGCAAGGTGTGTGTCATTCGGGCAGCTGCATGTCAAAAATGCACAAGCCCTTACTCAACACCACAGCTCCAGGGCAGCTGTACCAACTTTACTGCTTTTTTTCTAGTGCCCACCCAAAGTGGGAAGCTGATTAGAACTCCTCCCAGTGTAGGACTTGTGCCTCCGTGTGTGCGCGCGCGTGTGTGTGAGAGGGAGAGAAGGGGGTGGGTTTGGGGATCAACCAGATGATGGTGTTAATATTGTATTTTCACTCTGACTTTACTGCCCATAGCATTGGGCACCCTGGTTTGATTCTTGTATGCTAAGTTACTTGGTTAATACACAGAAAGGGAACAAGGAATTGGAAGTCGCAGTATTCAGTGTGCAGCCCCAGCTTCGGGGGCTTTGTTGGTTAAATGGCGAGGGTGTCCTAGTTTGGAGTCAATAAAAGAAAGAGGGCGGCCGGGAGTGGTGCGCCTGGCCCGGTTGGCTGCCCTCCCTGGACTGGAGGAGGCTGGCACCCCTGCCCCCGCCTTGCCCTGCAGGCGGTTCTCCCTGCCCGGGGCTTTTGCTGCTTGGAGGAGCAAAAACAGTGCGCAAGGAGCTGCAACTGAGCTGTGTCCTGGAAGCCGCCCCGCCCTGCGGTAGATGCTGAGGGCAATAAGAAGCGTAGGGCGGGGAGGCTGCAGGGCTATAGGGTTTGGACGAGGTGTGGGTCTGGAAGAAGTTAAGGGAACACAAAAAAGTTAAGGGCATAAGCCCTGAAAAAAAGAGCAACAGATCGACCAGCATGTGTGACTCAGCTGACACTTGGAGTGGTGCCATCCCCATTTTCTGGAAGAGGACTAGAGGTCAGCAGAGGTCTCATGGCCGCCATCTACCTGTCCTGCCTCCACCCCCTAGGGCCTACGCCAGTCACTAAGCTCCCTCTGTCAGGGGTGATCTCTGAGAGCATCTCACAGCTAGCCTGACCCATGGACCAGAACAGGGTCCCAGAAGTCTCCTGTAGTGACAGGTGTCAGCCCATGGTGCTGCATCTTGGGAGGACCTGGGACCTGAAGCAGGGGTTGTGGCAGCCAGCGTGGCAGGGAAGCAGCGAGGGCCCAGGACAGAGAACTGTGCCAGCCAGTGTGCAGGCGTCTCTGAATCTTAACGACAGAGAGCAACAGCAGCCCGCTTGCATGGGCTGGAAGACACCCCCCCATCACCTGCCTGGGGTCATCTAGTTTGCTTCTGCAGGAGGGAGGGGATGTCAGGGTATGCTGAGCCTCAGCTTTGCCTTTCTCCTTCTTTAGTGTGATCAGAGCTTTCCCTTGCACAATCTTGCCTCCTCCTAGTCTTGAAGAAACGGAGAAAACAAAGAGGGGAACCCCCTGGACCTACCCCTGTGCCCACTGTACTCATGGGGGACATCTCTCCTGGTCTCCACCTGCTGCATCCTGATTTCTGGCAGAGGCCTTGGGCCCTTAGACTCCCCTGGAGTCCTGTGGGCCATCATCCCTGGAAGGGTGTGTGTATGTGCATGAGCCTCCCTTTGTTAGCATGGTTTGGGTTGGTTTTCTGGGCAAAAAGCTCCTCCTTGGGTCTCCAGAGTGCCTGCTGTGGGACATGGGCTCCAAGACCAGCTCTGCAGATGCCTCTAGCAAAAGCTTGTGAGTTCCAGGTGGCAGCTACAAGCTGGCAAACTGGCCAAACCTGCTTTCTGGACATGAGCTGTGGCTTTTCTGATTTCAGAGTCCTTGGGCTAGACACTGAGGGGAAAGAAAGCACCTCTTACACCAGTCATTACATTTGTGTGGCCAGCACGATGCTGCTTCTAACGGAGCAAGCCTGGGTCTCTGGTCATCCCTCCGCTTGGCAGTGTCAAGACAAATTCCTGCTCCTCTAGGAGTATTTGCAGCAATAGTGAATATTATGCTACTTATGGTATATCTCATTTTAATTGAGTGCCAGGTAGGCCCTGGAGTTCGACTAGACCCTGTACCTACATGATCTCATTTAATGTTCACATGCATCTCCGAGACCCTCAGTACTGTGTGTGCACACCTGCTTGAGTGCATGTGCGCATGTGCTAGGGATTGAAACCAGGGCCTACGCACTGAGCTCATCCCCAGTCCTTTTTTTTTTTTTTAATTTTGAGACAGGGTCTTACTTAGTCACTAAGTTGCCCAAGTTGGGCTCAGACTTGAGATCCTCTTGCTTCAGCCTCCCAGAGTGCTGATTATAGGTATATGCCACCATGCCCAGCAATGTTATTACTGCTTTCAACATGAGGAAGATGAAGACCAAAGTTATAGAGCATCTGTCTCACCCTCAGATGACCCAGGAGCTACTGGCTGGATTTGCTCTCAATTCTTTTGACTCAGAGCCGGTTGTTCATTTTAACACTCTACTGAGCATGACAGATTGTGACTTACAGGTAGTGTTTTCCAGATTAGTCTTTACGTTTGGGGTTAGGGAACAGATCACTTCCTAGAGTAAAAATAAATAGAATAATCCTTCTTCAGTATTTACTCGTCTTATAGCAGAAGTGGACTGGAGATTAAAGAGAGGTACCCATTCTGGGGGGTAGATCTTATGATGCCTTGAATGACCAGCTACCTCATCAGCTTCAGTATATTGGAATCTTAACATACAGATTCTTAGGTTAAAAAAAAATTCCCATTGATGACTGGCAGAGCCATGAATGCAGGTTTGAGACAGGGTCTTGCTGTGTAACCCAGGCTAGCCTTGAACTCACTATGTAGCCAGGTTGGCCTCAAACTTGTGATCCTCTTGCCTCAGCCTCCACAATACTGGGATATCAGGCGTGCACCACTACACCTAGCAGTGTTGGCTTTAGAGCTAGGAATAATATTTAGATCCTTTTTATTACACCCAACAAGTGGCCCTTAGTCTGCAGAAAGGATGATGACTTCACTGCTGAAGTCTCTTCAGCCGTACCCAGAGCAGTGAAGCTGCTTCCAGGCCACTGGATAAGTGGTTAAAGCGCAATGTTGGGTAGTGATGTAATGAAAACAACACTCACTGGTTGTTGTAGACTGTCAAGAAGGCTTCATTTAAAACAAAAACAAAAACAAAAAAAACCCAAGAAACCTTCATTTGATTCCCTCTGACCAGGAAGGGTTTGACCCCTGCAGGCCAGAGCTGGGGGCCTGGGGATCAGTTCGAGCTCCTGCAGCTGGACAAGGCCTGCGGTGATGGAGGTGTGCTCAGGGGTGGCCTGAGGCCATTGTCCCCTCCGGCTTCAGTTCCCTACAGGTCCACCTCTCCTCCGGCTCTGCGCGCCTGGGGTCTGGGTGGCCTTCCCCTCTGAAGCGCAGCCTGCTTTCCTTCCTCCTGTGGCCTGGGTGGGGACCATGGTGTTGAAGGAAGGGCCCGCCTGAGAGTGTGTGGGTTCCCCTAGACATGGGCTGTCCTGAAGCACACCCGGGGGAGACGCGGCCTTTACATTTTGTTCCACATTCTCCCACATCTGCAGAAACGTGGAGCAGCAGAAGTCCCTTCTCAGGCCTGGTTGGCCTTGCCTCTTTTTCTCGGTCACCCACAGCTTCAGCAATGTAGTTTCCTCCTCTGTGACCCCGAGGGCGCGGCCTTCCCATGACTTCCTCCTTGCCAGCCTCCCAGCTCCCCTGGCTGAGCTGTCCTGGGCTTGGTGTAGCCTGTGGTTTTCAGAAATTTCCTGCCAGCCACACCCTGTTTCCCGGAGAGGACGCCACCAGATGGACCTGGTCTGAGCCCTGTCCTTCCCTGAGCACACTGATCCTTTCTGTGAGGGCCTCTGTGCCATCTGGAATGCTGAACAGTGCCACCCTGGGACCCCTCCTCCCACCTGTGCAAACTACCTGGAGAAGAAACCTTTCATAGGAAGCTGGAATAATTTTTAATGGCACAAAACATCCTCCCTCCCTGCCACTCTCAAAATGTCCTCCAGAGTCAGCTGCCAGCCTCTCGGGTGTGGCATGGTGGCTCCAGAAGATAAGGCCCCACCCGGCCATCTGGATCCAGACTCAGGAGATGAGGCGCTCTCTCTGTCTGACTGGCTGCGATTCCCCTTCTCTGCCTCCTGGGAATTTCCTTCTCCAAGACAAGCCTGGCTCCCACCCTCCCGGGGTTGCAAGCCTGTCTGGTATTCTGTGCCTGTCTCCCTCCCTGCTTTGGGGTCTGTTAAGTGTTCAGAGGACCTTCTGCAGGCCCTGGCTTTGTCGCTGGACGGAGTCCAAGGAGGTCGCCCTCTAAAAAGGATCTCACCTTGCTCTACTCAGTTCTTGACTCACCCTGGAGAGGAATTTCAGGAAAGGCAGAGGCAGATTCCTTAGGTGGAGTCAGGAGTGCTCAAGAGCAGGCTAAAGTAAAGCCTGGCTCTTTTAACCAGGTTAATATGCAAGCTGTTTGCCTGCCTCTACAGTGTAGAGCTATGGTATTCGACCTATTCATCTAGTTACTGTTTCTTTGAGAAAGGAAGTGTTAGGAATTTAGGAGTTTATAGTATCAGAAGAAACACCGGCTGACATCATGGGCTTAGTTTATCTTTAAGACTCTTAGGAATTTGAGAATGAGCCTGGAGCAAAAGGGGCCCAGGGGTGAAGAAGACCTTGAGTAACTTTGATTATAGTTTGAAGCCACAGTAATCTCAGAATTACAGTTTAAAACATTTCCTTACCTCCTTTCTACCTATATTTTATTTTTGTATCCTACTTCCCGTCTAGTGTAGAAGAAAGAGAAACAGATACTTACATCCTCCATGCAGCCCTTCCGAACTGGGCACTGGTCCTCAGACAGCCTGGTGTCCTCAGCGCTGCCCTGGCTATGTCCAGCGGGGCCATCCCCGGGCTCCTGACTGAGCAAACAGGTAGGGCTGGCCTCTCTTGGTCTCTCTCTGCCTGAGCCAGGCGCCCTTTCAGCACCTCCACCTGGCTCGCCTTGCCCCCCTCACACCTACACGGTACAAAGACCCTGCCCCACGGGTGTCATGAAGTGGACGGAAGAAGCTCCCACGTAGCAGCATGTGGGCAGCAGCCCTGTTACTGTGGGCGAGGGAGGAAGGAAGGATGTGACTCCCAGGGTCTCACTGAGTGACAGGGAAGGAAGGAGCTAGTGCCATCCATGGGCACAGGGAACTTGTTCTCTGCCAGGAGGGGCCGGGTGGCTCTGAGGCAGTGAGGACACTGGGGGCCACAGACACTACGGGACAGCCATTGGAGCAGCCCTGGAATGAAGTGGTAGGACAGATAGGGACAGGGAGCGTGAACTGCCACAGCCTGGTACGTCCAGCAAACTGAAGGTCACTTCAGACCCCACCAGGAAAAGAGAATTGATATTAATCAGAAAGGACTCATGATTTCCGCTCCCCCCCAGGAAGTCAGAAATTAAGCATCTTTGAGTCAAATCTGTGGTTTCACAGAATTCCTCCTGAACTCTGAGAAAACGGACCCAACTCTGCCCGTTCAGCAGCGACAGTCTTTACATCGGATTCCCACCCTTAGTAGCACCTCTGTTCTCCTGCCTATTTTAGGCATCTCCAAAAGTTTCTTCCTCTCCTATGAAGCTGTTATTTCTCCTGCTGGTGCTTTTGCCTCGGCGACTGCACAGAAAACTATCTTATTTTTAAATAGGGCATCTCTTCTGTTTTGTTTTTTTTTTTTTAAGACTCTTTGAATAGCAAAGATCTTCTGATGGCAAGAGGGAAGGCCAGCTGCTATTCTTGCAGTTGGTTTTTCCAACAGCTTCGTTAAGGGATAATTTCTTCCACTTGCTATAAGAATGTTCCGCGGATACAAATCTGGCTTTGTTCTGCAGTGGAGGGTAAGAAGCAAAATAGCAAAACCAGCCTCTTGTGAATAGCGCCCGTTGTCCACTCTGATTTGTTTATCAGCACCTTTTGGGGTTAGGTCTTAATCCCAGATGTACTTTGCCCGTGAATGCAAACCAAACTGTTGGTCATTGTATACACAGGGGAACGGGCGTTAGCGGTTCAAATGTGACAGCTGAGATCACAAGATGACCCTTGTCCTGTATTTTAGGGTCATCCAAGGTTCTTGTTGGTGGGAGGCCCTTTTCATTCCACATGGCCTTTTCCCTAGGGGGTGGGGGTGGGGATGCCATGGTGGGCGCTGAGGAGAACTGTATGATATTGTTTTCTGTGTGTCGGGGGCTACATGTGAGGCTGTTGCAGCAGGGCTGACTCCGTGTGCAGCTGCTCTGAGCTCTCACCCACAGCTGTCCCCTGATGGGCCACCCTGTTCTCGGGCACCTGTTCTGGGCACCTGGACAGGGAACTGTCTCGTGTCCCGTGATGAAAAACCACCCCTCGTCTTCCCCGAGAGGTCCGTGCTCCGTGTTCATCGGGGCACAGCTCCATGGACATTCAGAGAGGAAGGGGAAGGTTGGATGAATGAAGGGAAGGATGGAGGGAGGCAGGCAGGAGCAGACGACAAGAAGAAGGGAGGAAGTGAGGGGGGGAGGAACAGCGAGGGCGGGAGGAAGGGAAGGTCAGAAGGGAGTGTGCACTGGCACAACCGCAAGTCAGTGTGGAGAGTCCTCAGAAAGCTCAAACTGGAACTTCCATCTGACCTGCCTAGTCCCTTTGTAGGTGTCTTCCCAGAAGAGTTACAGATGTCATATCACAGTGACCCATGCACACCCATGTTTATAGCAGTGCAACTCAATAGCTAAACCTTGCAAGTGACCTGTATGTCCATCAGCAGATGAATGGATAAAGAAAATATATTTACACACCCTGGAGTACTACTCTGCCATAAAGAAGGACAAACTCGGGTCATCTGTAGGGAAATGGATGCCCCTTGGGACCCTAACATTAAGAGAACTAAATCGGAAGCACAAGGTTAAATATGACATGGTTTCTCCAATATAAAAACCACAAAGTGTAAAGATCAAAATAAAGAATAGATAACAGGAAAGAGGGAGGTAGATCTTTTGTAAAAGGGAAGAGGACGAAGAGACGGAGAGAAGGGAGGAGAAGGGACATAAACAGATGGAGGGTGCACTGTGCGCCTGCGTCAGCTCCCCACGAGGAGTGTGACCCTCACATACACAAACGTGGACTAGTAAAGTGAAGGCGGAGGAAGAGATGGGGCGGGGTGGGGGAGGAGGAGAAAGGAAGATGGGAGGCGGGGAAGAGGAGTAGGACAAACACTGGACTCGGGGGTGTTGGTGCAGCTGGTGGACTTGCCCTGACCTTGGGGGTGTCCAGAAGACACAGGGTGGCATTCGGGGCTCAGGTCTGTGGCCCTTTTGGCAGGGTGGGTATGAGAGTTCGTGCGCTTTCCTGGGAAGGAGGATGGACCCAGACTCGGCGTGGAGGAGGCCGTGAGCTCCGGGCTCTGGGCCAGCTTCCCATTGTCCAGATGGAAGGACCAAGGATGGGTGGTGCATGCTGATTGTCCAGGTCGCATTTCTCCTCCACCCTGCTTCTCAGGAGCTGCTCCCATCTGCCCTTCTTATCAGCTGAACTCGGAGTTCACGCTTCCCACCAGGGATTGCAGCCAGTGCCCGGCTTGGAGCAGGGCTGGCAGAGGTCTGAAGTGTCCAGCTCCCTCTCTCCCCTCGAATCCATTTGCCGGTGTCTGCACGGGACCGGTTCTGTTCCGTGAGAGGGAGGAAGTGTGCAGACCCTTGGTGATGCCCACAGAGGCTGGGCAGTAGGGGCAGGGAGGCTTGAGAAGAGATATCGGGGATGGAGAGTGTGGGAGGAGGGGCAGCTTGCATGAGGAAGGGGGCCCCAGGAGGCCTCTAGGGAAAGGGCAGTCTGAGCAGGGGTAAGGAGCCCCAAGTACAGAGGAGAGAAGGAAGAAAGATGAAGAAACGGGAAAACGCAGTGTTGACCGAAAAGCCAGTCAGGAGCAGAGGGGAACTGCGGTGCCCAGAGCTGGATAACCCAAGAGGAGCCCTGGTCACCACTGGTGAGATGTAGGGTCATGGGGAGTTTCTTGACCAGCCTGTGCTTCAATTTTCTCTTCTTTAAAGTGAACAGTCCTGGCACCTCGTACACACAATGGTTTTGTGGGTTCCATGGGAGCACTGGGCTCACTGGGTGCGTGGTTGGTGCAGCACAGGGGCCTCTTTGGCCGTCTCCACTGCCAGCTAGTGGGCTTGTGTGTGGCCCACCATCGTCCACTGCTTCCCTCTGCCTGGTGGTGAT
The DNA here is from genome assembly GCA_004027595.1 of Dinomys branickii. Classification (NCBI taxonomy): domain Eukaryota; kingdom Metazoa; phylum Chordata; class Mammalia; order Rodentia; family Dinomyidae; genus Dinomys; species Dinomys branickii. The sequence continues at coordinate 24,589 of PVLD010008075.1, read as the reverse complement.
ACTAGTTTCCTGAGTCCCGAGTGACAGCAAATTCCGCCAGGGCCCATGTTTCTGCTAGATTTCAGGTCACGTGGAATTTTGTCTTAGTAGTTAAAACTAAGCTTCATTTCAGGAAGATTTCAAACTCCATAATAAACTTTAGGAGACATGGGGTTTTTGTTTTGTTTTGTTTTGCTATGCACAGAAAAGCCAGGAGGAAGTCTCGGTGGTGAAATTCCTTATAAGATAGCACATAGAGTAATTAGACACTGCTCTTCAGTGGAGCGTCAGTGACAGTAGACTGTGGTACATTTTTTGTGTGGTAACTTTTTAAGTAAATTAACTAATGAATTAATTTTGAAACAGGGTCTTACTCTGTAATCCAGGTCGGCTGGAACTTGCTGTGTAGCCTAGGGATGGCCTGAAACTTGGGATCTTCCTGCCTCAGTCTGCTGAGTGCTGGGATTACACATGTGTACTGCCATTATCTGTCTTATCTGAGTAGACACACAACAGTCCTATGTGTTTATGGAGTGCAGTATGATAATTTGATGCATGTGTACAGCACGTAATAATCAAACCAGGAGTAGCGCTTCCATCTCCTTAAATAGATCATTTCTCTGTGTTGGGAATCAAACTCCTCTCATAGTTCTTTATAAAATATGTAATGAATGTTTGTGAACTGTAATCACCCCACTGTGCTGCAGAACACTGGAACTTTTTTCTCCTACCTGTGCTTTGGTACCTGTTGTCCACAGTCTGTCCCTCCCCTCCACCTTCTTAGCCTCCCACAGTGTCCACTGCTGAGGTTTCTCAGGCTGCCTCTGTGCAGGCGACACAGCCCGTGAATCCAGAGTTAGCAACATGCAGGTACAAACATTCCCTGCGGCACGTGAGAGCAGGTGGCTGAGCTTTAACCAACTTAATCTGAGTGCAGGGCTCAGCAGGTGGAAACGCAGCTGCGCGTGGGAGCGGCAGGACAGCAGGTGTTTTCTGTTTTTAGCCTACAGTCAGCATGGACACCAGAGTGTGGAGGTGGGGTCCACTTCCTTTTCCTGATTTGGGGCGGCAGTTTGACAGGTAGCCATTGAGCTGCAGTGGAGGGCCTGCGCAGCTGGGTTCTCAGGCCCATAGGGGTCTGTACCTCTCTTGTGCCCAGGCTTGTTCCGAGCCCGTCTGCATCAGGTTTGTTTCAGTTCAGAGACAGAAACGAAGCAGCTTGGTTGCCGCCTTGGAAGATGCCTCTGCACATTTGTCAGGGAGGCTTTGCCAGGCACGGTGGGAGTTTGCCTCGAATCTTGTGCTGGGGTCGGGTGCGGGGAGGGAGTGAGGGGAGGTTTAGGTGGCCGTAAGCTGGGTCTTGAGGGTGGGAAGGGGCCATCTAGGCAGGAGGGAGCCCCTTTGTGCTTGGAGGCAGGGGGAATAACCTCTTCTCTGAAAATGACAGGGGATCTTGGAAAACGGGAGTCTCAAGTGCATCCGGATGAGTTTGCAATGGCTGGCTGGGGAGCCTGACTTGAAATGGCTTGGTATATAATCTGCTAGGGCCACTGTGACAAAGTACTACAGGCAGGAGAGCTTCAACAACAACAAAACATGTGTTTTCTGACAGCTTTAAAGCACAGAAGTTCACAAAATGTTACATGATGAAAATGGCTCCCCAGAGCCCATATGATAAAGGCTTGGACCTGATCTGTGGCAGTTAGGAAGGAGGTGGTAGCACCTTTGGGGGAGGGTCTAGGGAAAAGAAGTTAGATAACGGGGGGGGGGGGGGGGCCGGGA
>PVLD010008075.1:0-22728 GCA_004027595.1 Dinomys branickii | reverse complement strand
TCCTCCCAGAAGGTCACTGGGGCAGCCCAGAACATTTGAATACTCTTCTAGGGCTCTGCGTGCCCAGTTTCCGGACTTGTGTACAGATCCAGCTTTCTTGCCGCTGTGCTTCTCTGGGGGTTCACTGTGGCCATCCTAGCCTGTGTGCAGCTACTATGTATCCATCGTTTGCTGTGATGTCTTGTGTCCAAGGCCATCCTGTCTCAGCAAGCCCCGCTGACCCAGGGACAGTAGCAGACACAAGAGGTCAGCATGCCAGAAATAAAATGTCACTCTAGAGTGAGCACCCTGTGCCAGTCCAGTACCTGCCTTTTATTTGGCCATCTTGCCTTTTCTTTTTTTAACTTGTTAATTTTTGTCACTAGGGAGTGGTCAGAATCAGAGGTGGCTGTTCCCTGCCGTGTCATCTGCAGCTAGGGCTGGTGAGACCCACCGATGGCCCATGAGACATAGGAGACCTATGTGGAGGGTTCTGGATCCACGGTAAAAGACAAGACAGTGAAGCCCAGGGTGGTGGCACACACCTGTAATACCAGCACTTTGGAGGCAGAGGCAGAAGGGTTTCTCTGAGTTTGAGGCCAGCCTGGGCTGCACAGAAAAAGATAAACAAACGCGACGAGGAGAGCTTTCTCTCTGTCCTCCCTGTTCTCCTCATCTCCTGGCTTGGAGAGGGCGGCTCAGATGCTCACAGCTGTAGAACTGCCTTGCAAGAGTGGAGGAAGAAGGCTAAGGTCCTACAGGACTGCCGGGAGCACCTTGGGTCTGTCTGCAAAACAGACTTGGGCTCATGTGAGACAAATCCGTATCTGTATATCTCAGGCACCATTTGCATTGTGATTCTGGCCAGAGGTGTCCCAAAAATGGAGGAGGCACTTTGGAAGATTTGGAATGAGGCTTTGGTCTCAGAGGGCCAGGGCAGACATGCAGGAGCATGTGTGGGTAGCAGAACAGGCATGATGAGCACGTGTCATCCTCTGAGTAAAGGCTCTGGAGAAGCTGGAGAGCAGTGGGGGGTGGGACCTGAGCTGGCCAGGGGTGATCGTCTCCTCAGCACCCTTCCCTCTGTCTCCTATCACGGAGACTCTACAGGTGTGAAGTCTGGGCGGCTACGTTGGGGTCATGAGGGGAAGCCTGCCTGGGCATGCAGCCTGCATCAAGAAAGCAGAGCGAAGAGGTGTTGAGAGGAAAATGAGGTCAAGGTCATGTGGTGTCACCTCTGGAATCTGAGCCTCGTGGTCTCATGAGCCCTAAATGTGGGCAGTAGACTCTGTCACAGTAGAGAGAATCATTATGCATCTGGACATGGTGTCTTTGGTGGCTATGGTCATGTTATAAGTAAGGAGGGTAGACTGGAGCAGGAGGAAGAGCCCAGTTTGCCTGCAGTGCTTAAACCAGACGGGGACAGAAGCCATCCTGTAAGGGAGCTGCTGCCCCTGTGGGGGTCTAAATGACTATGTCCTCGGAGGCCAGAGAGACCTCTCCTCTCTCTCCTCGTCATTTACAGAATCGACCAACCAGAGATTCAGATGTTCATCAAATTCTCTTTTAAAATGCATCTTAAGGTACTGGAAAAAGAAGAGCACATTAAAATTAAAGCAAGCAGAAGGAAGAAAATAGTAAGATGAGAGCAGAAATTAATGAAATAGTAGAAAAATGAGAGAAAATAAAGTACAAGTTGGTTGACAGTGTCAGCAGAATCGACAAACTTTTAGCTAGATTGATCAAGACAAAAAGAAGACTCAAATTACTAGAATCAGGAATAAAAGAGAGACATTATTACCAATTTTTCAGAAAAAAAGGGATTATAAAGGAAAATTATGAGCAAGTAATAACATTGAATTAGTAAGCAAAAGAAAAAAACTACCCACAAAGCAAAGCCTGGGCCCAGATGGCTTCACTATTGAAAGCTCCCAAACATGTTATGAAGAATTAATATGAATGCTATCCCCCAAAAAGAAGAGGGAACACTTCCCAAGCCATTCTAAGTAGCCAGTATTACCTGGATGCCCAAAATAAAACAGACATCATGGGAAATCTATGGATCAATGTCTCTCATGCATATAGATGCAAACATCCACATACAATACTATGAAACATACTAAAAATACTAAAAAAATAAAACCCTATGGGTTCAGCAACAATAAAAAAATTTGTACCATGACCACATGAGATTTATGCCAAGAATGCGAGGGTGGTTTAATATCTGAAAATACATAAGTGGAATTAACCAGCTGAGTAGAATCAGATACAAAACCATGTGACCCTCTTGATATATGCAAAAAAAAAGTATTGGACAGAATCTGATACCTTTTCTTGATTAAGAACACTCAGAAAGCTTCCTTTCTGACAGAAGGGATCTCCCTTAGCCTGGTGAAACAGCTACAAAAACCTCACACCTACCATGATTCCTGATGGATGCTTTTCCACTATGGTCAGGAATAACAGGGGCTGTCCATCGCAGCCCTCTGTACAGCTTGTACTGAGGGAAGCAGCACTTGAAGGTTCTGTGATGTCAATTATATTAAAAATAGAATCATGCAGGAAATACCGGAAATGTGAATCATGGTCACCTCTAGGTTGTGGAGTTGTGACGAGTAATTTTCATCCTACTCTTTAGACCTTTTTATATGTCCAGCATTTTCCAAAGGGACCAGTGTGGGGAACTATTGATACCTGGGCCTGGTCTTGAAATCTGATGAGATCTGAACAAAAAGGAAGTGGGTTCCAGGAAGGAGGACCGGACAGCACCTTAAGGCCTGGCGGGGACTGGAACAAATGCTCAAAGCACAGGCAGTGAGCTGGAAAGTGTGCTTGTGTGGACTTGAACCTGTGGGCAGTGGGAGGCCTCTAAGGCTCCCTTGGTGGGAGGATGTGGAAGTTAATGCAGGGGCAGGAGCAGAGACCCTTGTGGTGGAGGCCTACAGCAAATATATGAGATACATGTAAAGGCAGAGAGGGCAGCAGGAGAAAAGTGTCACAGAAGTAACAGTGGGGGCCATCAGAACAGCTCCTGAAGGTCAGTGGCTGGCCTGGACATCTCCTTCCCTTCCTTACCTGGGTGGTCCTGGCTACGAAGCAGGGAGTGTGGTAGGAGATTGCTCAGGGTGTCTCCTTTACAGCACCCCTGCCTGTAGCTCTTCTCAAAAAGGCTCAGGGATTTCCTGAAGAAAGATGGGGCTGGATGTCAGCAGGTTCCCAGCTTCCAGGCCCCAAGTAAAATGGGCCTGGGTTTTCTGAAAAATCTGCAAGGGAACAGTTAAATGTACATAGCTATAACCAGCCATCCAGCCATCCACTCATCCATCCATCCAACCATCCATTTTATTAAACTGTCCATCCACTTACCCATTTTTAATCGACTTACCCATCCATCCTCCCCTGCTTCAATACAACCAGCAATCCATCCATCATCCATCCCTCCTTCCATCTTTTAGCCCATCCACCCATCCATGTTTCATCCATCCATCCATCTGTCCGTCCGTCTATCCATCCATCCGTCCGTCCATCTTTTAATCCACCCACCCACCCACTCATCCATTCATTAGTTTAATTCAACAAATATTTGCTGTGCACCAACTCGATGACAGGCTTTGTGTAGGGCCATGGAGGATAGAGAAACTTTTAAGACCTCAGAGTCACTGCCTTCCAAGGTCTCAGCATGCGCAGAGAAAGACAGGTAGCAAGCCACAAGAGTGTGTGCCAGAACTGCTTTAGAAAGTGGCAGGCACGGTGGGAGAAGTGTGTTGGAAGTGAGGGGGAGGGTTTTGAGGGGGATTCTTGGCAATGTGCCTTTTACTGTAATACATTTTTAAAAATGTACACATTCACCACAGTTTTCTATCACAGGTCACATGTATCTTATGACTGGTTTATAACAATTGGTTTATAACAGTAAGCCGGGATCAGCTTTGGACAGGGAAAGCAAGCTGATCTCAGGAGGGCCCAAGCCTGGGTCTGCTGTGTTGCTGGACACCTCTTTGCCTTACCTCCCTGAATCTCACAGCACCTATGGGTGGTTAGCATCATTCTTGCTCTTTGATTGCTGTAGAAACTGAGTCTCAGAGAGTCATATGCTCATGAATGGCAGAGGTAGAGCTTGAGCCCAAATCTATTTGCTTTGAAACCACCCTTCACCCTCAGCACCCAGCTCTGCCTAGGAAATGTTCAGAGAATCATGGGTAAACCCAATTGTGTGCATAGAGTTGAGTTAACCCAACAACCCCTGGGTGGTAGACATGACAACCCATTTTGCAGATGAGAGGACTGGGGCTTGGAAAGGCTGTATGCCTGAAGTCTGATGTGTGGGAGCAGTGGGGTCTGTGATGTTAACCACGGTCCATGCCCTGTCCACCCTCACATGTGGGAACCCCAGCATGGCTCCGATTATGCCAGTGTTGCTGCAGCTGCCCATTTGGTCATCCACAGAGCTCTGTGGCCTCATTGTGTCCGAAAGATGGTGGCCATTTCCCCAAATGCGTCGCTGTGCTGCTCTCACCTTCCCTAAGTCTCAATAAATCCCTGATCAGTCATTGCCATCCGCTTGGCATTTCACCACCCAGAAGAACTCAGAGCCATCTGCAGCCTTGGGGAGTTCATGCTGTTCTCCTTCCAGGAAAAAGAGAAAAAAAACACCACGATGTTACATAAGATGAAGCCAGCATGCTCGTATAGGAAGGCTGGGGCCCGCTCCTCCGCCTGAAGAGACTCCCTATTTGAGCAGCTCTACCTGCTGTTTCCTGGTGTGTTCTGGTCCAAAATAGGGCTGCAGCTGTCTTTTTAAGCAGAATTTTTACAAGGAACCCATGCCATCCCTGTGTTGCATAGATCTGTCCTCCCCAGCCCGAGACGTGGCTTGCCCGTGGCGTTTTCCTCCCCAGTCTGTGCTGGACACTTTGTCCTTTTCCCCCAGTGGGGTTGGGGATGGCCAGTGGGGCCGTGGTGCCCACAGACTCCCAGGAGCCTGCACTGCTCCCTCGCAGGATAGCTGGCCTGGCCCAGCGATTGCCATGTCTCCCTACTAGAATAGGCTCTTCCCACTCCGCACTCATTTTAGGGTATTTTATTTCAATGGTTGCAATAAAACCAGCTGTGGTGTGTGTGTGTGTATTTGTACATGTTCATGATAAAACCATTGATACTAAAGTAGAAAAATAGAACCACTGGCCATTGTCGGACCAGGACTGTGAATATGCTCTGAGAAGTCAGAAAGCATCCCACAGGGGAGTGCACTGAATCCCTTGGCTGCACAGTGGAGAAACTGAGACACAGAGGACTTAGCTCACTCTTTCCCTGGTGGAGGTTCAGGTGGCAGTAGCAGGAGCCAGGGAGTTGTCCTCAGGAGGTCAGCAGTGGGAGAGTGATTGTGATACCAGGGACAAGTGTGCAGAGGTGATCTGGTGACAGCTGGGTGGCCAGGATGGCTTTGAGTGGAGGTGACACTTGAGCTGCCTCTGGACGGGGACCTGCTGGTTGGTGACAGGTAGGGAGGCTTGGGTTGGGGGACTGTCCGCCTCACTGTCTGGTGCAGCAGGGCTTTCTGGCTCCTCCCCTAGACCGTGTGGCCCTGGACCACTCCTTCTGGTCGTTCCTGTTACACAGCCCCAGGTTCTGTCTTTCAGACCTGTACTGCTCACCTGCCGCCTCTAGGGTGTTTTTCTGCTGCTATTTTATCTCATATTGTTTCTCCTTAGTTTTTTTTTTTTTTTTTTTTAATCAGCTCACTTCGGTTTTTACTTTCAGTCTATTTTAAGGGGAGAGTTTATCCTAGCACATGACACTAGACACCAGTGTTCGTCACACGCTGTAAATAGAAGGTGACCACGAGAAGAAAGCAAAATCGTGGCACTGGCTTCCAGCCCCAAATGGGGACTCGCCAGAAAGCGCCACGCCTGTGGCCTCTCGGTGCTAAAAGGGGAGACAAAGCGTGTGAGGCAGATGATCCCTGAGCTGAGTCTGTCTCTTATGTACCAAGGATTGGCATGGGATGAGCCAGGGATTACATAACATTTTCCTGGTGTGCTTTGATATCATTTGATTCGGTGACACCAAACCCTGTTAACACATCCTGAGCAAGACCAGCTAAGCACGTCTTACAGCCGAGAGACTCCTACAGCAGAGTCCTCCATCACACAGCTAGGAAATGCAGAGGGCTTTGCTGTCCTAGCTCTCTTCAGAAATTCCTTCTGCCCTGATAATATGCACACGCCCTTCAGAAGCAGTATGAGAGCTGCATTATCTTGGCCCACAGAGCCTGCTGTACAGGAAGGCGTCCCAGATGGCATGCGTACCGCCTGCGGTTGGTTGTGAGGTTGGCTGGTGCCTAACAGAACTTAGAAGGCAGCTGGGAGCCAGATCTCCACTTTTGTGCCTTCGGGTGGCTGGGAGATGTGTGTCCATGGCCTCCCCAGCACAGCAAAGACCCTCAGCTTGGCACTGAGGGCTCCCGCTCTCTGCTGGAGGCTGGCTCAGTCCCCCAACATCTGGTCCTGGGCCGTCCTTTTCCAGAATCTTGGGACAGCTCTGAAGCTCTTCATTAATGGGCCAGCCTGTGAGTCCCACCGTCCACAGACCATTAGTGATTTCCCAGAAGGCTAGTTCCAAATATTGATCCAGCGAGCCCCGAGGCGCCCTTTGGCTGAGGAACCTCTTTGGCCCTGGAGAGATTCTGCATGCTGATGAAGGGCTTTCGCCTCACTGCCTCTTACGGTCCAGAGCTGCTCTTCAAGGAAAAACAAATCACTCCTGGAGGTGGCAGCCCCCAAAGTGCAGGGAGCTCACTGGCGGCAGGAGCTGTCTGGTGGTGAGGGAATCATCATTTCCACATAAGTTTCTAACCTAGTTTGGGGAGGGCGATTATGCATCTCTCTTGCCTGGAACTGACATAGCTTCTGCACCTCTAGGAGGCTGCGGGAGGAAGGGGAGATGAGAGGGAAATTAAGCTTAATTAGGGAGCCCGGGATGTCAGCTTTGCTCATTAGCCTAGCGTTTTGGGCCCCAGGACTGTGGTGCTGCTCCCGCCTGCGCCATTTTATTGGCAGCAACCAGCTATTCCCATAAGGGAGGGGAGTTTTCTCTGGTCAAACTATTCTTCATCTGTATTATGAGTGCGTGTCTGCAGTGCATGCTGTTTGCATTCCCTGTTTGGAGCTGGCACAGGTGCACAGCACATCTCAATGCCTTTTGTCTCCCTTCCCCCAACTCCTGGTCCCCTTCCCGTATGTGAAAGATCTACTTCCTTGTTTCCTATCACCTGCCTTTTATTTTGTTTGTTATTTATAACTTGGGTTTCTCATGTAAGAGAAGCCATGTGATATTTAAGGTTGTGTGTCTGATTTGTTTCACTTAACATTAAAAGCCCCAGATATATCCATTTTCCTACACATAACTAAAGTTTCTCCTTCTTTATGGCAGAGTACTACTCCATGTGTGTAAATACCACATTTCCTTTATCCATTCATCTGCTGCTGGACATACAGGCTGCCTCCAAGATTTAGCTATTGTGAGTTGTGCTGCTGCCTAGATGGGTGTGCATGGATCACTATGATGTGATGTCTGTAACTCTTTCAGGAAGATACATAGAAGGGGAATCGCTGGGCCAAGTAGAACTTCTAGTTTTAGTCTTTGAGGATTCTGCACGCTGATTTCCATAGTGATTATACTAGTTTACACTCTGTAGCGGGTCTCCCTCCCTGCACACCCTGATCAGCACTTGTTACCCTTCGATTTTGTGATGATGACTGTTCTTTCTGAGAAAAGATGGGCTCTCAGCATTGTTTTAATCTGTGTTTCTGTAGTGGCCTCTCTCATCAAATCTTGAACTTACTTACAGTGCTGTGGGGATATAATCTAAGGGTCTCCCAGTTAGTTGGAGCTGTTATTGTACAGACATCACAGAATGTCCTTGCACAAACTAAGGTGGTTGTGATTTTGTTGAGCAATACAGTCTTGTGGACGACTGTCATGTATGTGGACCTCCCTTCCCCTACATGTTGTGATGCACCTATGTGTCATATGATTGCATGTCTTACACTGTTTTTTTTCTTGCAGTACTAGAGATTGAACCCAGGGTCTTAACACTGAGCTACATCCCCAGCCCTTTAATAAATGTTTTTACTTTGAGACTGGGTACAGCTAAGTCACTTAAGTTGCCCAGGGTGGGCTTGGACTTGCAATCCTCCTGCCTCAGCCTCCAGAGTGCTGGGATTATAGGCCTACATCACCACACCTAGGCCTCCTAAACTCTTTGTTGTTGCCTTAAGTTTTCTAAACATTTTACATTTTATTTTTTGGTTTTTTAATTGACACATTAAAATTGTACGTGTTTATGGGATTCCATGTGATGTTTCAAATGATGCTCAAATCAAGATATTAAAAAAAAAAAGATACACAGTGGTACCTCGGTTCATGAACTTAACTCACTCTACAATTCAGGGAAAATGGCAGCAGTCCTGTTAGTCGGAGTTAATGAATGGAAGCAAAATTTTGCCAAATTCTTCTGTTTGTGAACTGAATTGTTTATAAACAGAAGCATTGCTGAACTGAGGCACTACTGTGTTTTCAAGCATTTATCATTTCTTTGTGATGAAAAAATTCAGAATCCTCTTTACTAGCTTTTTAGAAGCATATAGTGCACTGTTATTCATGCCCTTATACCACAGAACACCAGAGCTTGCTCCCCCTGTGTATTCTAACTGGGTACCCATGGTACCTCTTAAATTCTTAAAGCCCAAGGTCTCTGGTGCTGTGGGAACAGTTCTGCGTTGTGAGGGACAGGGTAGAATGTCCCTCTGTGCCCCCCCCCCAACATGTGTATCTGCACTATGCTTAACACAGCCCGACAGATATTCATTTGCTAATTACTCTGCAGCTTCTCTGTAAGGAGAGGGACTTTATGTAACTTAGATACGTTCCAAAGCCTGAACCAGTTCCTGGTCCACACAGAGCCCTCCGTGTCTGTTTACTAACGGTAAAACAGACCTGAGAACTGAGGGGTCTCGGCGAGGTCCTCCCCCTACTCCTGCTGGGATGGCTGCAACTGTAGCAGACTTCCTGGAGCCTCATCTTCTCTAGAGAGAAAATATATTTAAGTATTATGCAATGAAATCTATTAATACATAAATAAAATCAGTATAATATCATAAATATATATTTTGTATAGTATGTGAATGCAGTGGGACATACCTGTAATCTCAGCTATTTGGGAAGCTGAGGCAAGAAGATTCCAAGTTTGAGGACAACCTGGCCAACCTAGCAAGACCCTATATAAAAATAAAGAGTAAGATGGGCTGGGGATGTACCCCAGTGCAAAGGCCCTGCACGCAGGCACACACGCCTCACATGTGCGCACACACCTCAATAGGAAACAGGTAAACATCTCAACTGTACTCTGAAACATTATCCCTTTATAATTAGTAACCGTCCTGGTCTGTCTTCTGTTGCTAATAACACAATACCCCACACTAGGCAAATTATTTAAAAAAAAAAATTTGGTTTGGGCTGAGGTGCAGGGCCTTGTTTGGTGTAGGCGGAGCCCTGAGCAGCACGTCTCGAGGCAAGGACAGGGACTGCATGTGTGTTTGTGTCCTCCACCAGCCTTGCTCTTCCTGGAACCACCAAATCCAGTTCTGGAGACTCCACCCCGCTGACTGTCAAGCGTAAGCCCCTTCCTGCAGCCGCGCCTCTGAGCACCACCACCTCTTAACTCCTTGGGGGGGGAGTCCAGTCGGCTGCCCTCACACCCTGGTAGCGGGAGCTGCTCTCCTTCCGCTCTCACATCCACCCTGCTCACTTCTCGGCTCTAGGCCAGGCAGCCCTGGGGCACCCTGATCTGAGCTTGGAGGATGGAGATGAATCTCAGGGAATTTCTTGGAACCCACCAGGGGTGACGTGGGGACAGGGCTGTGGGCAGTTCTTACTGCTGAGCTGGCCAGGGATTTTGCATGGAAATGGATGTGAGGACAGCAGGGTCAGTTGTGGCAGGAAGACACTAGCTAACCACGGAGGGGAGGGACCAACATCTGGATCAGTATGAGCGGCCCGCACGTTGGTGGGCAGCTGGGCTCCCCTGGCAGGAAAATATGTTGATCGCTAAGGCGATAATCACAATGGTGAGCTTTGTTGTGCGCCTTCTGGATCATTCAGTTCTCACTGCAGGTCCTGCCATTAGCCCCATTTCACAGATGAAGAAACAGAAGTTCAGGCACTTGGCTAAAGTCACAATTAGAGAGGAACAGAGCATGGATCTGAACTTAAGTGAACTGGCTTCTCTGTACTGAAGGGTCTTATTAATAATAGTCTCATTTGTTAAAGTTCAAGCAGAGTGTCATAGCAAAGAGACCTCAAAATATTGTAGCTTTAATAAGATGAAAGCCGATTTCCCTCATTTAATGACCCAGAGGTGAGCAGTCCAAGTGTGTAGGACCCCTGGACCCCTCTGCTTCCCATAGTCAGCCAAAGAGTGTGGTTCTGCCCATCATGATGCCACTGTCTGGAGGATTCTAGCCAGTGGTGGGTTGGTCATTGCCTCTCTATGTCCCAAACTATGGAGAGGAAAAAGGAAACAGGTCTAGGCAAGCAGAGCATGGCAAACAGGCGCCACAGAAATCACATTCATTTCTTCCACTCCTGTTCCACTGGCATAACTAAGGCCACACTTAGCTTCAAGGAAGCCTGGGAAGTACGGTTTTTCTCTGAGCCACCATATGTCCCGCTAAAATGCTATCACTGTGGAAGAAGGGGAGGTTGGAACATAGGGCAGTCTGCCAAAAAGACTGTCTCTTCTTTTGTGAATGTTAATATTAGTCTGCCATAAGGAGATTGCTGTCTGTATTCATTGTTCTCATGCAGACATGGGGTCATTTGGTCATTTAATCAATATTATTAAGGCCTTTCTTTGCAGGTGATTCTGTGATGAGCAGTGGTACCTCGTAAGCCTGATTCACTGTGTGACATAGCTGAGAGAGCAGACATAGCTGTGAGATAGGAAAGGGAATTGGTTCGTGAATTTCATTCAACCTCATTTACTTACACGCCTCATTTTAGGGAAGGACGTAAGGATGTACGTCTGTAGTATAGGCCATCAACAAGATGCCACTCAAACCTCTTGCCCACCCTGAGAGAGGCAAGGTAGGTTTTAAGAAGTCACATGGGCACCAGGAGTCACACTGGCTGGTGAACCAGTGTTGGGAGTTACTCTCCTGGGCACTATGGTGGAAGGAATAAAACAGAGTTGAGTTCAAGGGGAAGCAAATTCTTGTGACTCCTGGCAAATAATCTCTCATTTTGGAATCTCAGTATCATCTGTAAAACTGATGCTAAGGTCATGTATGTCAGAGAGCTTGCTGTGGTTTGTAGGTGGCTGAATTGAGTTCCTCCACATGTTTGCATGAAGGCTCTGTGTGCAGAGTGGTGGGACCTTTAAGGGGTGGGGCTTCATGGGAGATCCTTAGGTCACTGAGGATGGGGCACAACCTCAAGTGGTAGTTCTTGGGAAACCCCACCAGCTCTTCCTGCTTTGTGGCTCAAGACAGAATGATGCTTTCATCTGCACCCACACCATTACTATCCACCATGATGTGAAAGAGCCGGGAGCCGCCCTCACCAGGACCCACATCCTACCATTAAGGCTCCACCTCCAAAACTGTGAACTGAAATGAAATAAACCTCTTTGTCAATGTAAGTCACCCATGTCAGGTATCTTATTCTACATGACAGCGATGAAATTTGATTAGTAGGGGGCTGTTAGGAAGATCTGCTCAGGTGGTAGATTGATCCTTACATAAACAAGTGCTCCTGGGTGTGAGTTCCTTCCCTTGGCTCCTTCAGAGCTCGTGGTTCCTGCATATTCCATGCTGTTCCAGGCTTCACCAAGAGAATAGGGAGCATATGGGCTTACAGTGCTCATCCCGTTGATGCTGGGGTTCTCCAGGGCCTTACTTCCTTGTGGCAGTTCTAGCTAATCTGCTTCCCACTTCTTTCCTGCTTGGTCCTGTTTCTCTGCCTGCCACAACCTCTGTGGTCGCAGCTCATCATGGACCCCTGGCCACCCCACCCGCCTTAGTGGCCTGGTACCTGGACAGACCAAAAAGCAGAGACTCCTCATGGTGGGATGCTTCTGCCCAGGTGAGGAGTGCAGGGTGCACGGGGTGAGGGAGAGGCCAACAGCACAGGTGTGGGGCGAGAACACTTAGATGGACGGGCAGAGCTGAGCCCTTGGCAGTGTTTGGCTCTCAGCACCAAAGAGAGATGGAATCTGTGCAAGCACAGATTTGAGTGGGTGAGGCTGGGGGCAGGGTGTCGAGCTAGGAGGCTGCTGTCATTGCTGAGGTCTAGGGTAACAAAGCCGGGGGTGGGAACAGAGGGAGTGAAAAACAGATGTAAAGGAGGTGTGAATGGGGAGGAGTTGCTCAGGCTGGAGGTCCTGGGCCTCAGAGTGCACGGGTGGTCTGCAGGAGGCACCCTGCGGGGACACAGGCGGCAGGAGTAGGAACCAGGGTGCAGAGCAGAGAGCTGAAAGTGGGAGGTGGAAGCCCAGAGAGCCATGCTGTGTGGTGGAGAGCTCCCAAGAATTCACTGTGGGGACAAGCCGGGGAGGTGTGCAGACCTGTTTCTCTATCCCAGTCTGGACTATCCGCCTAAACTGCTGTGCTGGAAAGAGTAAGATTTACTCTAAACCTGATGATATCTTCCGAGGAACATCTTGCATAGCTGCTTCATGCTAGCGTTGTTCTGAGAGATGAGAACAAGGAAAAACATGAGCGAAGTCATCTGCTGGCAGAAAAACATGAAAATGGGTTATCCTGGCCCAGTGTGACCAGAAACAGTGATATAGTCAGGCCCAGGGTTATGGGGATCCAGATGTAAGAGGGACTACTTCTGTCTGGGGATCCCAGAAGGGTACTGTCCCCAAAGTTCTATCTACACTGGGCTTTGCAGTGTTAGCAGGGGTTCACTAGGCAGAGAGGAAGGGAAGTTATGGGGCTGGGGGTCCAGGATGCACACGAGCATGGAAGTGTGAGCAGCATCACCCAGAAGATTTCTGTGTGCAGAAGGAAGTGCTCCACCCCACTGATCACCAGGGAAGTGGAAACAAGGAAGCTGCCATCTACTAGTTCCTCTAGCAAAACTGAAGGTCTCACATTACTAAGTGTTGGTGCAGGTATGGGTTGGAGGAATTCCATCCACCACAGATGGCATAAATTGGTTTGACCTCTTTAGAAAACAGTTTGTCAGGATGTGGTGATACTGAACATGCTCATGCTCCCTTGCTCCAGTGATTCAGCCACCAACCAAACACCAGAGAGTGTCTCCAAAGAGTACTGTGTTTACTGGGAATAGCACAGTATTAGTGGGAATACTCATGCCCTACTGAGCCATGGGCATATTTGAGGAGGTGGAGCCTAGAGGAAGGTTTTAAAGATAGAAAGGAAGAGGACTGCCTCAGATACTTTGAAGCAATAATCCAGAGTCTTTTGTGATTGTTACTCTCAGGCAGTCGCATGTAACAACACTTCTGTCCCAACTTCCCAGCTTGATTTACTTTTTTGGGTTAAAGTTGACATAAGAGACTCCATTTTGATACTGACAATGTTCACAGTTCTTTCACACACTACAGAGAAGCTCTTGCCCCTGGTCATCAGGAGATGCACAGCAATGTTCATCACATTGGGACTTGTAACATACTCAACTGGAAACATCCACATGTCCACCAATAGGAAGATGGAGAGATAAATTATAAGCTACTCTTGCAGCAGAATACTGTGCAGTACTGACACATATACTATTGCTATACATAGCAGTGCAGACAAGACCCCAGAACAGATTAAACAAAAGAAACACATGTTAGCAAAGCCATTAGAAATGAGTGTACTGTACCTCTATAAAAGTTTAAACAGGGGTGACCCTAAATAGGTTACTGCCTTACTTACATGTACAGGTAGTTAAACTATGAGAAAAGCACGAATTAATGATCAATCACAAATTTGAGGCAAGAGGCTACTGCTCTAGGAGAGAAAGAGGCACATGCCAAGCTTGTGAATGCCAGTGACTTTCTGCAGCCGGTGGTGGATATGTGGGCATCCACTTCGATATGATTGTTTAAACCGCACAGATGAATTGTACTTTTTAATATTTATGTCTGTTTCTTAAGGAGAAATGATATAACCCTGCCAATCTGTGTGACATTGGCCCAGGTGTGATTGGAAATGAGGTTTAGGGACATACTTATACATGGCCATAGAAAGAATATTGATTTTATGCCGCTTTTCTAATCTGGAGTGTTTTAGGGTACTAGTGGCAGGATATATAAAGTCTTAGGCATATAAATGAGAAGTTAAAGGCAGCTGTGAGAAAAGGAATGTGCTAGATCCCCATCTTTTTGCCCTGGGTTGTTTTAAGGGATCTCCCAGCTTAAAAGACAGCCTGTGTGTGGAGCAGTTCTGGACTGTCTGGGAGGTCTGAAGGGAATGTCACACGCTTATCTTGGGGACATTTTTCTTTGCTGCAAAAATTCAGGCTGAGGACCAACGAGGATTCTCAGCATGTCCCCGTGTGCCCAGGCCTTCCTTGATGGAAAAGAGGGTAGCTGGCAAGGGACAAGTTGGCAGACAGCCAGGAGTAGATGTCCTGGATGCCAAGAAGACAGCAGTTCTGGGCAAGCAAGGGCCAGGCAGTGGGGATGGGGAGAAGAGGTTGGCGCTATCACACAGCCAGCAGTGGCAGGTATATGCATAGCACGGCCTGCCACCTGTGCCACCCTGCCTGCGGCTGTGCAGAAGGGGCAAACATTGCCTTCCAGCACCTTCCGGCTCTGAGGCAGCTGTCACAGTGCCCAAAGAGAGATGTTAGCAGTGTGATCGATTAGGTGTTAAAATGCATCAAGCTGTCTGTTCCCCTCTCTTTCAGGCCGGTTGATGCTAGATTTGCTTTTGCACATTTATATGGAAAAACATCTTTGTTGTGGCTTATAATTTTCTAGTTGAATAACTTCATGGTAGGCCCACTTTGGAATTTAATTATTCTTACACCAGGAGAGCTTCTTGGAGGTTTGGTGCTCAGAAGAATGGACAGTTCCACTACTGTGTGATAATATTCTTATGTCCTGATGGCCCAGAAATCAAGAGGGACTGTTCCCAAGCTCAACTCTGCTCTGCTGCTAATCATGCAGCAGAGAGGTGGCTCATCTATTGGATGCTTAATGGGAGGTTTTGATGCCAGGCTCTGATTTTGGCAGCTGTTACACATTCACTCCACAGTGCTTTGAGTGAAGGTACAAGCCAAATATGAAAGACTCAAGTGTAGATTCATTGTGTACTAGAAACTAGATAGTCTCATAGTGATGACTTAATTCCAGGAGAAAACTGTGATTTGAAGCATCTCATAACCATTCCTTTTAAAGCCAAGACTCAGCCACGGGATCAAATATGCGGCTGTTGAGAGTGTGGTATAAAGGAAGGTTCAAGGACTTCCTGACTCGGTAGAAAAGGGTGCTATGATTGATTAGTAATGTCTTTACTGAGCTCAGGAGGCAGATGGTGGCTCAAGTGCTACATGTCTATAGTCTCAACATTTTCTAGATACCTTCCAGGGGCTGGTCCTGTGCTGGAGGTTTCTCTAGTGGGGTCTCCATTTGCCCTCATGGCAATTCTGAGGGTGGTAATGGTGTTATTCCCCAAGAGAGAATGGTCATGGAAAGATGTAAGTATTGAAAGCAGGATACAAAATGGAATATACACTACATATTTACAATAGTAAATTGTAATTAAAATTTATAATTGAATTGTAAATAACTATAAACAGATTTTACTATGTATAGAAAGAAAGAAACTGGAAGGAAATAAAGCATAATGTTCTTAATGGGTATCACTGGGTGGGAAGATTATGGGTTGATTTTCTTTTCTTAATGTTGTCTGTGTTTTTCTACAATGACCCGTATTCCTTTTTTAATCATATATAAATTATGTGTATGTGAGTGGGTGTGTGCATTTTTAAAATATTACATATTTAGAAATTTGGTAACATGCTTTTTTCACTTCATAAATTCACCAGAAACATTCATTATACTCCTCTTCAATATAATTTTTAATAGTTATTTAGGTGTCTAAAGCTTTTGCTTCAACTGGGCTGAAAGATTTGGACAGGAGCCCTTACAATCACCTCCTCCAGTTCTAACACTGGACACACCTTAAGCTCTTTCTGAAAAGATGAGAAAAGGTGAAAGATACCTAAGGTTTGGACAAATTCCTCTGTACTAAGGGCTTAGTTGCAAGCCAGTGGCACTGATAGGAGGTGAAGAGACCTTTGAGAGGGCCCATTGGGAGGAAGTGAGGTCATTTGGAGTGAAGGAGTTGGGACCTTGAAGGGGGTGGGACCCCAGCCCTTCTCTTCCTGTCTTCCTAACCATGGGGTAAGCAGTTTTGCCCCACTCTATGCTGCCACTGTGATGTTTTGCCACAGGCCCACAGCAATGGGGCCAAGCAGTTAGGGGGTGGAAACTCCAGAACTATGAGCCAACAAACCTTTCTGTCTACAAGCTGTTTTCTCCAGTGTTTGGTAGAGTAATGGGAAGCAGAATAACAACCCCACAGCCCCAAAGGAGGGCATCCTGCTCAAGGGTCAGAGAGCATGTTCTTAGGTGGTCTGACATGAAGGCGTTTGGAGATTTTCCAGTAACTTCTGACAACACAAGATGACTTGGCTTCTAGAAAATAAGAACAAAGCTGGGCGTGGTGGCACACGCCTGTAATCCCAGCACTTGAAAGGCTAAGGCGGGAGGACTGCTGTGAGTTTAAAGCCAGCCTGGGCTACATAGTGAGATCAAAGATCAACCTGAACTACATAGGGAAACTACATAGGGAAACCCTGAACTACATAGGGAAACCCTGTCTAGAAAGAAAGAAAGGAAGAGAGAGACAGAGAGAGAGAGAGAGAGAGAGGCTGTGGCTCCCAGTGTTGGAGACCACTACAAAGTGGCTCTGAGCTGGATTTAATATTAACCAATTGGCTTTCCGTGTTTACTTGTGAGTAAGCTTAGGCACCTTGTCTGAGGATAGGCGGCAGTGGGCTCATAACAAGCAAACCTCTGTGAGTCACTGGTCACCACTGAGGCCTGTAAAACTGTGACATCTCAAAGGACAAGATAAGGCCACAGCTAAATACCTCTGTCTCCAGCCCCCGTTAACTACAGGGAGACTGGAGCTGCAGGCATCGCATTCCTGCTGGGAAGGGCTTTCTGGAGATAACATAGTCTCCTAAATTAACATAATGTATTACTTGGAAAAGTCCTGCCCAGATTCCCGAGTTTTCTTGAGTATCCTCCCCCTTTGTTTGAAAATCAAATAAATGAATACCTGCTGCCCAGAGAATTCTTTGGCCAAACTTAGAGAATATCAAAGCTATAAGAGAGTTAGTCCCTCCCGGAGCCCTGAAATAATTTCCATTGTCTCTTTTGTTTAAGCCTTGGCTGTCTACTCGCTTGGGAGATCGCGGGCCTGATCAGCCTGCAATAACTAAGGGTTATTTAACTTGATATCCCAGTTCTGGAGGCTCCGTGCTGACACTCGCTTAGCCTCATGGTAAGAAGCAGAGGGGCAGGCGGGCATGAGCGGAGGAGAGGAGGGACTGGGGCTGGATGTGTTCTAACAACCCGAGCTCAGAAGGAAAAACCCACTCCTGCAGGAACCTCAGTACTCCAGTCACAAGGGCTGCACCTCTGTGACTCAGAGGCCTCCCAACATGGCGGTGTTGAGGACTTGAGCCTCCCTGTCAGCTTTGGCAGAGGACAGGCCACATTCGCGGTGTAGCTCATACAGTCCAGGATGTTTTGCATGGTAGACGAGTTGTGCATGTAGAGCCACCAGCTGGATGCCCATCAGCACTCAAAACATGCTATCACTGTAGCAATAATTATATTTGCTATCACACACACACACACACACGGACTCCTGGTTTCCTAGTGTTTGACCCCTGTTGCTGTATAGGAGTGGTGCCAGGTGGGTTGCCCCTAACCTCGTGGTTTGTGGAGCTCTGTCCAGCCAGGTGCTCTCCCTACACGCCTGTGGGCTGCAGCCTGAGACCTGCCCATGCAGGGCGGGTTGTAGAGCTGCTAAGCCTACTGAGGTCTGAGAAGCTGACCCTCTGCTGTGTGCCTGGTCCCACTCTGATCGCTTTATCCTTCTGGTGGGAGTGCTGTTGTTACAGTGCTGGAGCTGGGAAGGGTTCCATCTGGCCAACAGCTGAGAGGGAGGTGGGGAATCCCCTCAGGCTTAGGTGGACTGCCGTCACCATCAAATTCCAAGTACAAGTACATCAGGCTGGGGCCTGTGGGGAAGACTGGTTGCAGTCAGTTTTTTGGCACAGGTATGCCCGATTGCTGTGAGCCAGACGTATAAAAATCCAAATCCAGTCAGAAAACCAGGAGGCGGCCTGCTGGGTGACGAACAGGGTTGTCTGGCTTGGTCTTGCAAGAAGTACACACCCCTTTGCTTGTTCCCAGACATCTTGACTTGTGCAACACAACCCTGCTGTGCACCCGAGGGGAGGGAGGCCTGGAGAACACGTGCAGGCCCGCTGTAGGCCCGTCTGCAAATCCTTACGGGACAGGGATTACTGTTTCTGTCTTCTAGGAAAGGTGCCTGAGGGTGAGTGACTCTCAGGACCAAAGCATGGGCTCAGACCCAGGCAGAGCTGAGTCTGGAAGCTTGTGTTTCCCCATAACTTCCGCTTCTCTCTAATGCATTCCCATCAAGTGGTACAGACACAGGTTAATAGACCGCAGCAGTGTTTACTCTGCCGTCTGGTCGGGGAGGTGGGGGAGAGAAAAGGAAGCAAGTGGCTTGATTTAACAAGGTACTTTTGTTTTGGTGCTGCAGGTGGAATCCAGCCTCTTGCATGTGCTAGGCAAGTGCTATACTAGTGCACTACATCTCCAGCCCAACATGCAAGGGCTGATCAAAATATGTGGTGAATTAAAAAAAATTTATTACAGTAAAAGACATATTGCCATAAACACCCCTCAAAATACTCCTTCACTTCAGATATATTAATTGCATCATTCTCCCCACTTTCTGAAGCAGCTCTAGAAGTCCTCTTCCATGAGTGCCTTTATGAGGTGGGATCAAAATTTGGTGGCACATGACTGTCATAGCACCACTCAGGAGGCTGAGGCAGGAGGGTCACTGCCAGGTTTGAGGCTGAGGCCAGCCTGAGCTACATAGTTAACTCAAGACAAGCCTGAACTGCATAGTGAGACCTAATCAAAAAAAAAAGTGAACGCTGCCGTGGAGCAGAAAGACAAGCTTATAAAACACGGCAGTTTCCTCATCCTCTGTATTCACTGGATGTGATCTGTGGAACTTCTGGTGCATAGGTCAGAATGACTATGAATGGGAAACATTTTGAATTTTGAGTTATTCAGGGCACTGAGGCCATCATGACAGAAACACTAAAGACATGAAAGACGGCTTCCAGAACTGCTTCAGAAGATGGCAGGAACTATGGGACAAGTGTGTTGGAAGAGAAGATTTTGAGGATGATGGGTGACAGTGGATCTTACTGTAACAGGTTAAAAAGAGTAAACATTTACCGTATTTCTCGATCCTACCTTGTAAGCATCTTAAAGCCAGACTGATGGATTTGGATCTCTATAGAAAGAGCGATAGACTGCCAGACTTCGATTGAGCAGGTGGCCTCCAAGGGCAGCAGGATGCAGCTGAACGAGGGGAATCCATAGTCCCCCTCACCACTGAGGCTGGACATGGCAAAAGAGCCAGGTGCGGCCTGAAGCATTCTGTGAAAGGTGAAGAACAGTGTTGTCTTGGTTACTTTTCTCTCCTTGCTAAGACAAAATATCCAATGCCCAAATGAAGGAAGGAAAGGTTTATTTAGCTTACAGTTTGTGGAGGTTTCAGTCCATACTTGGCTGGTTCCAAGGCAGAGTGGCACATGGCAGAGGGCACATGTTCATGGCGGCAGCGCACAGCAAAAACCACAAAAGCAAAAGGGAGGAATGGTGGGGAAGCAGCCTCTTTCCTTCCCTTACATTGTAAACATGCTGCCCTCACCCAGGGGGCGTGTAGCTTTCACACAGTCTCCATGCCCTCCTCTTCCACAGGCTCAGGATGTGTACAAAGTTAAGCACCTAAGCTTCCTTCTGAGTCACTCAGCTAAACCTCTAGACTCCCCCAAGTTGACACAAATGTATCAACCACAACAAGTGTCCTATGTCCAGGATTTTGGGTTGGCGTAAACTGCCCGTGTTGATGCTGACAAGTCCTGCTTCTGGGTCCTAGGAGGAGGCTGGGGTGATAGGATCAAGGGATTCATGCAGCAGTAAGACATGTGTAAAGTACCTAGCTCAGTAAATAAGAATTTCTGCTCCTTCTGCATGTGGGGCCCGCTAAGGGATACACAGATGATTCTGATAGGAACACACAAACTGCAGTCATGCGGAGTAGTCAGGAGGTGGATTTGGATCAGGCATTTGCCCTGGAGGCGGCAGCAGAAGCAGCGTGGCTCTTGGGCAGAGAGAGAGAGAGGAAAAAGAAAAGCGAGAGAGAGGAAGGATGAGGGACAGGGAAGGAGGGTGAGCAGGAGGAGGTGGGCAGCTCTCTAGTGCTTGGGACTAGTCAGGTGCATAGGATGGATTTGCAGACCCTTCTGAGAGTCCCGTGACTGGGGAGCACTCACAGTGAAATAAAGCTCAGACCTGGGAGTGTGGCTCAATGGTAAGCTCTTCCCTAGCATGCACCAGGCCCAGGGTTCTACCCCAAGCACTGCAAAGGAGAAGAGGGCAGAAGGCAGGAACGTGGGACACAGGGTGGTGCTACGTTTGCTTGTCTTCAGTTTCAGGGGTGGGGCTGAAAGCACAGCAGGAAGAAGAGGAAGGGGGCCCTGACCTGTTGAGCCAGAAGTGGGCGGGGCCTGGGTTGGAGGGAATTCCAGAGGGGAAGGCCAGGCTTTCATCCTAGAGGCTTCAAGGGGTGGCAGGATGGGCTAGTTATGCTGATGGGCAAGTAGGAAGTCAGAGATGTTGTTTCCAGTGTCATCTACCTAAACGCCAAGGGACTGGGTCTCAGTCATCTCGGTACCCTTGGATGAGTGGACACAATCGGTATACATTAGTAGATCATTGATAATTAAATGAATCAATTTCAAGATTGTAAAACAGAAGCAGGTCTGTAGTAGGTGATCTCCAGCCAGTCTGGGACTCACTCATATCCCCTCTGCAGACCCCTCCCCTAGAAGCCATTCACAACCCACCGCCCTTCCCTTTCGTGCTCTTCTGATGTCCCCTCCTGGAAGCTACTAGTGGGGCTGATTGTCCAGGAGGGGACATCAGTGCCCTGGCTAAGAGGGAGCCCAGAATCTCTTCTCCCTCCAAGCACGGCTGGATACTCTTATCTTCCCAACTTACAGAATGGCGTGCACCGGTCAGTGCTGCCGACTGCACACTGAGGATGTAACGATAGTCAGTGTCCTTCCATTAGGGACGAAAGTGCTCCTCTCCAGTACATCACAGAGCCTCAGGGGTCAGCCACAATTTGGGGTCCCCATTTTACAGACAAGGAAACTGAGGCACAGTGGTCACGTGTCCAAGGCCTGCAGCCAGGGACAGGCAGTCCCAGGGTTCGGCCCAGAAATTTAACATCAGGGCTAGTGGGATTCTCCTTCTTAATCTGCACTATGATTGCTAATCAGGGTGATTTTCAGCTTCTGCTCCCTCTCTCCCTTCTTCCCTTCCTTCAGTGCTGGGGCAGCAGGGCCTCATGCATGCAGGGCAAGTGCTGTAGCTCTGAGCACAGCCCTCCAGATTACCAGCCCTTCAGATTACACATTTTAGTAGTCATCATCTAGTGCCTTCCCTTTGCCTAACCAGTCTTCTGTCTTTCTGCATTCGCATGACAGTTAAAGTACGTGTCACTTGTGGATAGAGAGCTGCATTTGGGGTAAAGTAAGCCGGAAGCTGGCTGTTCCATTTTTGAGTGCACCCTGTTGAAAGGTGAGTTCCAGCATAGAGTGCAGGAGGAAACTTTTGCTGTGGTTTTATTCTGATGGTAATTCTGTTTTCTGGAAAGTACCTCCATGGAAACCGCCCCCCCCACTGTCTCAAAAGAAACAAGGGCTGGGTGGTAGAGCATTCACCCAGCGAGCACAAGGCCCTGGGTTTGATTCCCGGTTCTACAAACATTTTTAAAAATGAAAAGAAACTAAAATTGGTCTGGGTTGCAATAAAAAAAAATGAATAGTCTCGTTCCCAGTGTGTTCACAAAACTCATTGCCCTGCTGACCATAGAGAGTGTCCCACACCTCACTCTCAGCCTGCAGTGCCTCAGAGCCCCAGAAAGGACAAGCCACAGCACCCCTCTTGAATCTGGGGCCTCTGTGGGGGGCTGCCCCCATCATGCTGTCTCCCTGCTATCCACATCACTCGGCCTCCCACCCCATTTCACTGTCTGTCCCCCAGCCTGACACAGCTGCTCCCTTCCCTTGAATGCCCTTTGCACACACATACTCCCCAGCTGGAGTGTTTGGACCTGTGTCATCGGGGACAGTGGGGAGCCACTTGGGATGCAGGAGTTCTCCCTCGTGTTCCAGCCTGTGGTTGTGTCTCCTCTTTCTGAGCCATTCCATTCATCCACCCACCCATCCTTCCTTCCATCCATCCATCCATCCATCCATCCATCCTTCCATCCATCCATCCATCCATCCTTCCATCCTTCCATCCTTCCTTCC
>PVLD010008074.1:0-86755 GCA_004027595.1 Dinomys branickii | reverse complement strand
GTAGCCGTGGACCTGGCTTCAGTAGTTGGGAATGAGGTCCCCAAGGTCGACGAAGTGGTGGTGACTGTGGTTCTAAGGGTGGCTGGTGAAACAGAGGTGGAAGGCAGGGGGCTACTCGTGGCTGATGTCACCACACTGGAGGTCACGGGAGGAGCCGTGCTGGATGCCCCAGAAGTGGGTACACTTGTGTGGGTGACAGAAGCAACAGTGAGAGGGGTAGCAGCAATATCTGTCTTGTGAGTCACCTTGGGAAGGTCAGTGGTGAGAGTCGGGGTGGCCTCTCCGGTGGATGTGGCACTAGAGCCGGGGGAGGTGGGGGAAGTGGGGAAGGTGGTTTGACCTGTCCCGGTCGCTGCTGCAGTGGATGAAGGTGGTTCTGTAGGCATGGCTGCTGAGAATGTGCTGGTGACAGTGGGCACTGGGTTTGAATCAGCTGCAGTAGCTAGGGATCCAGTGGGGGCTGCAGTAGAGGTCGGTCCTGTATTTGTCCTACCAGTGACTGTGGTGAGTTTTGTAGGTGTTGAGGAAGAAATAGCAGCAGACACAGAGGTAGTTCCTTGGATGGGAGACTCCCCATGGACATGGGATGGGGTCAGTGTAGCTCTTTTTGTGGCCCCTGTTGTAGAGGTTAAAGGGCCAGGCTGTGTCTTGTGGTTCGTGTCTGTGTGTGGGGCTGAGGTAGAGGGTGGGTCCTCTGCAGGGGGAGAAGAGTCTGTGGTGAAGGACCCTGTCTCAGTGTCGTTTGTACCAGAAGTGCTGGTGTAGGAAGAGCTAGGGTGGGGCACATGAGTCCCTGGCACAGAGGTGGTGGGGTAGATGGAAGAGACACTAGGTTTGGTGGGATTCACAGAGAAGCGCATAGGAGGAGGGGAGGTTACAACCTTCACGACATCACTGGAGGTTGTTGAGGTGTCAGAAGGCACCTCAGAACTGAGTAGCGTTTCAGAAGCGGATGTATCATCAGTGGCCACGGCGAACAGCATGGGCACGCCCAAGGCAGAGAGGAGCGTGGATGTGGTGCCTGGATTAAGAGAGACAGTTTGAGGGGGACTGGGTGACCACCGTGTCACTGCTGCGGCGCTTGCACCACGGCCGAGGGCAGTGTGCACTGCTCCCGCACCAGGGGTTCCTGTGTTGCTCAAGAACAAAAGAACCCACTGGTGAATTCGTAAGTCACCATCACGCCACACAGGTTATTCACTATCCCGTTTTCCTGACGCAAAGGGCTGGGTGTAGCAGAGCTTATCCCCACCACCACCACCAGAGGCACTAGAGGCCTTTTGGAGCTGAGGGCTTCCGGTTTGGAGCCCACCACCAAGAGGCTGGGTGAGGGTGAGCTGTGCTGCTCCGCAGTCCTGCAGCGCTGCTCTCGTCTCAGCCAACTGAGGCTCCCCCTTCTTCCTCCACACCTGGGCCCTCCCCTTCCCTGCTCCATCCTCCCCTCCACCTGCTCCTCAGAATCCTCCTCCCACTGGCTTTCTGCCCCCACCGTTTGACCCTCCCCTGCCCTTGTGACCAGGAGACTCTTATCTCCCTCCTTCCTTTCTGGAGACAGAAACCCTTGCAAGGCTGGGCTGGGGGTTGGGGTTTGGCATGGACACCAGAGACAAGGTCAGAGGGGACAGAGGAGAAGGAGAGGCTGCAGCTCAGGCTCTGCAGAGACTGAGGAATGTTAAGGGCTGGGGAGCTCCAGGAGCAGATGCACGCAGCAACAGGAACGCAGCAACAGGAACGCCGCAGAGAAGGAAAGTCCCAGAAAGAAAGTTCCCAGCAGGGAGGGCATGAATTCTGGAGACCGGAAGGTTTAGTGGAGAATGCTCTCACCACAGAGACAGAAGACACACACAAAAGACGGGTGTTCTGTTTCAACTCCTGGATTAGTTTAGGAGCATAGAGGAAGTCAGTCTTTAGACAGCACCGGGCCATTTCACAGATGGTGACACTGAGGACTGCAGGTCTCTGGGCTGGGCTGAAGGGCTGAGAGGACAGGCAGCTTGAGCCAGCAGGAAGCACCCCCACTGAGCTCCTCTTCCCTGGGATAGAATTCAGTGTGCTTCTTCCCGAGAGCTGAAAGCTACATGTCACTTGGGGAGGGGGGCTTTTGGCCAAGATATGCTCAGCAGGAGATGTGTCTAGGAACCAGAGGCCTCTAGGTTGGGGGTGGGGTCTGGGACTGTGTCACTGCAGGACAGAAAGGAGAAAGTGCCAATCAAGGAATCAGAGCTCCTGAAGACAACAGGATTCACCACACCCCACACCATGTGTCTAGGAGCCTCCTTGGGGTGAGGCAGAGGACCTCCCTGGTGACCACAACTATACCCAGAAATGGGGCCCTGGTGTGACCGGCGGCTTGAGCGAGGGGCAGAGCTGGAGGGGGTTGGGCATGCCCAAGGCAGAGAGAAGGAGCAAGACAGACCTGGGGCTGGGGGCACTGATCACAGCAGAGGGGGGAAGAATCCTGTGTGGAGAGGCCCCGAGCCTGACGGGAGGGGGACAGAGGAACCAGGAAGGGAAGCAGAGAAAGGAGTCCAGGAGGAAGAACCATGTTCCAGGAAGCGTTCACTCCCACCCTGGGATACAGATCCCAATGCTGGACCCCTGCAACCTGTTTAGTCTTAGATCAAAAGCAGCAGCAACTGACCCAGCTTCCTTCTCCTCCCACCTCTGCCTGCCCTGGCCTCTGCAACCAGAGCTTGGTGCAAGCCCTCCAAACGTCTCTCGGAGCCTGCTTTCCACCCACCCTGCATCCCCTCCCACGTTCCCTCTAACCTGTAGCCCCTAGGGAGCCCCTGAGCATCCAGAGGAGGCCGAGGAGCCCGGGCAGCAGCATGGGCCCGGTGAGCAGGGCTGGTCCCCAGGGCTGGGGACAGAGCAGGTGTCAGTACCAGGAATGGCAGCTGGATCCCAGCCACAGCTTCGGTGTGCTCAGTAACACCTGGCCTCAACCGAAAGTGGCTATCTGCCCGGCCTGGCGCACCAGGGAGCAGCTCACCTTTGCCCCACCCAGCCTCACATCCTCCCCTCCCCCTGAGCCTTGTGAAGGGAGGGAACAAAAGGACAAGCCTCAGGAGATGGGGGAGCTGCTGGCGTCACCCCCAGCTGTTCCTTCCAAGGACGCTGCCTCTCCTCCCCTGCCCCACCCCCAGGAGGACGTGCAGGCCTGCCGAGGCAAGGCCACTGTGGTGGATTCCAGGATCCAAGCTACCCTTGCAGCCTCCCTTCATTCCAGTCCTTGGGAACTCACTGTCCCTACTCCATCCTCGCTACAGGCCACCACCAGCAGGGCTCTGGCACTGTGACCCCACAGCCAGACACATCCGGGGAATCACAGAAGCCATGTGGAGAGGTGAGCCAGGGCCCCCCTCAGAAGGACAGAGGGCCACAAAAACAATGGCACCCCATAGTTTGGACTATTAGGGAGCAACTTAGCAACTCTTAGGGCATTTGAGTCCACGCAGTGCGGGCAGCAGGGTGAAGAATAACTTCCCCTGCATGGCCAGTGGAAGTGGATTGGGTTGCTTTAAAAGGGCAGGGTCTGTAATCTCAACACTCGGCAGGTTGAGGCAGGAGGATCCCTCCTGTAGCTTCAAGGCCTGCCTGGGCTACACAGTGAGTTCAAGCCCAGCCTAAACTACATAGTGAGTCCCTGTCTCAAACTAGCACCCCCAAGAGGTAATTTGGTCCTGGGAATCAAACTCAGAATCTTGCGCTTGCCAGGCTGGTGCTTATGCCACTGAGCTGTATCTCCAGCCCCTCAAAGGTAATTTGATTACATCTATTTTGTGTTTTTGTTTTATCTTCTGAGACAGTGTCTCACCATATATTTCAGATTGCTTTTATTTAATTTTGTTGTTTGTTTGTTACAGTGGTGTGGCAGACTGAACCACACATGAGCTAGGGAAACATTCCACTGCTGAACTACAACTCCAGCCCATCTATCAGCGCTTGAAAGGTGTGCTCTAGGACCCAACAATTTCACCCTCCCTTAGGGGCCTATAATCCCAGCACTTGAGGGGCTGACGCAGGAGGATGGGAAGCTTGAGTCCCAACTGGGCACCTGAGAGAGATCCTGTCTCAAAATAAGTAAGATGACAGTGGATGTCACACAGTGGTAGAACACACCAGGGTTCACTCACCAATAGCACCGAAAAATAAAGAAATGAAAAAGAAAAAGGAAGAGGAGAAGAAGGGCGAGGAGGAAGAGATCAGGAGGAAGAGGAGGTCGTGAGGAAGGTTCTCCAGCCAGTGGATTGCAATTCCAGTGGAATTTCGAAACCACCAAAATGAGATCGTTGCAATCCAGAAAGATGATGGGGGTTGTGTATCTCCTGGTAGAGCACTTGTCTAGTGGGGATGCTGGGTTTGATCCTCAGTGCTGCAGAAACAAACAAACAAAAAAAAAACATGTATAGGGGCTGGGAGATAGCTCAGCAGCACAGCGCCTGCCTGGCAAGTGCAAGGTCCTGAGTTCAATTCCCAGTACCAAAAAAAAAAAAAAAAGATTAAAAAAAGTACAAATGGGAACTGAGTTGGACTCCATGCGGGACTCTTGAAATACTTGTTACTAATTACACTCACTCACACATATATGCAGATGGTCCTAGTACAGTGTTCAATAAATTACACAAAGTATTGAACACTTCTGTATAAACAGGCCTTGTCTAAGATGATGTCACCCCACTATAAGCTGACGTCAGTAAACTAAGTATGTCCAGGGTTGGCTGAACTCTGGGGTGATAAATGAATTTTCACCTTAAGATACTTCCAACTTCTGAAGGATTTACCTGGATATAATCCCACCGTAAGTCCAGGAAGATCTATTTGCAAAAAGTTTTGTTGCTGTTTTCCAAAGCCATCTCCTTGGATACCACTGGAGTCTTACAATCCAGCACCAAGCCCGCCAGGAAGCTGAAAACAAAACTGCAGGCTTGGAGAGTTTCCAATCTTTGTGGCAGTGCGAGGGTGGATGTCTGTGCGTGCGTGCGTGCGTGCGTGCGTGCGTGCGTGTGTGTGTGTGTGTGTGTGTGTTTAGTAGTAGAGATTGAACCCAGGGTCTTCATAATGAACTATAACCCCAGGCCTTTTTATTTTGTTTTGAGATAAGCTTTTGCTAAGTCGCTAAATTGCCCAAACTGGACTCAAACTTGGGATCCTCCTGCCTCAGTCTCTAGAATGCTGCCATACAGGCACTTGCCACCATGCCTGGCTCCAGTAGGTTTTTTTAAATTATCAAATACCAGAAAATGACCCCCATGGTGCTGGGGCCACAGACATAAATGAATCCCTGTTGTAGGTACACCAGGCCCCTGGGGAGATGGACTCTTGATTGCCCTTCTGTTTCATCTCCTTGTCTGCCCACATCCTCCTCTGCTGCAGCCTATGGCCTCCTGGCTGCAGGTTTTGTCCAGCAACCAGCTTGCCCTGAGCTGTGCCTGCAGCCAGAATTCCCCTCCACTTCACTTCCTTTCTCTCAGCCTACATGTCCTTTGTCCCCTACACCAGGTGTGATCAGAAAGTGAATCCGGATACACAAAGTATCTTTCCCACGACACATGCTAATCATGCACTGGTGGAGTCCAGCACTGATCACCTTTGCATCCTGAGCTGGGCACCATCCACTCTGCTCCACAGCCAGGGAGCACAGGGACAAGCTGGGACTGCTGTCATCCCCCTACTGCCTGTGGGGAATGGCCCACCCCCACCCCAGAAAGCTGGAGAGGAGGGAAGGACAAGCAGGGCTGAACTGTGGAATCTGATGCTGCTTTCCCACGGGCTGCTTGAGACCCAGATGCCACCACACATTAACATGGTCCCAGTCAGAGCTCATGATGAACCAAAGGACTGCTGGGTAGAAGGAAGGGCCAGGGATGGGGAGGCTGAAGTCAGGGGAGTCGGACCGACCTTCATGACTCCAGTACGGGGCTTCTTCCTCGTACCTCAGGCCATGGGTGAGGGCGAGATGACACCAAAGTGGGATTCCTGGGAAGTCAGCAGCGGGCACGGGCCTCTCCCAAGTACCACCATGGTCCCCCGGGTCTAAGGGAAGCCATGAATCTTAGAAAGTACAAGCCGCGAACATTCCCCATGCGTCAAGGATTAGGGACAAAGTGTTGGAAGCAGAACCCAGGAATAGGTCAGGATGTGAGTGAGGGACAAGGGCTCGGGAATGTTAGGCCACGGTGCCACGTTCATCTGAGTTGTGGCTGCAGTCGTAGCTGGTGGCATCAGCAGGAGCCAAGGGGACCCAGGAGAGTTGCCTCTGAAGTCATGGTGAGGGATCAGGACAATGATTTTCTTGATGGCAGATGAAAAGCTGATACCTGGTTTGAAATAAGTGCAAGCCAGTAAGGGTCAGCAGACCCCACAGGGGATGTCGGGTGACGCTGCAGTAACAGTCCTCAGCATACCCCCCAGCGGATGTCGGGTGGCTCTGCAGTAACAGTCCTAAAGGCTCAGTGACACACGAGGTTTATTTATGGCTCACGCTGCTCACCGTTCCAGTGTCTGGATTCTGCTCTAGGACACCTTCACTCTGAGACCCAGGCTGACGGAGCAGCCCCTGCCTGGGATACTGTCGGTCCCACAGCAGTGGAAAATGACAGCACAACCACCAATGGGCTCAAACAGCTTCTTTCCAGAACAACAGACATCCATGGTGCCCATCTTTCATTGGCCAAAGCAAGTCATGTGGTTTTCCCGGAGTTTGGCAGGTCAAGGACATTAGGCTATCAAGGAAAGCAGCATCAGCCAGACATCAAGTCTGGTACCTGTAGGGCAGGGAGTTCTACTCCAGAGGGAAAGCAAATAATTCAAACAGTGACACAGTCCACAGCAGCTGAGGGCCTGGCAGTGGTTATCAGTTCTGCTAATCAAGATTCCACCAGGGCCGGGCATGGTGGTGTATGCTTGTCACCCCAGCTCTTGGGAGGCTGAGGCAGAAGGATCACTGCAAGTTTGAGGCCAACCTGGGCTACACAGTGAGTCCAAGGCCAGCCTAGACTGTACAGTGCCACCCTGTCGCAAAAAAGAAATTTTTTTTTTCCATGAGGGACCTTGGCAGACAAGACCAAATCCTTGGCAAGTCTTTGTCAGAACTGTGCGAATGGAGGAAAGCCCTGGGATGGGGGAATTAGGAGGCTCAGTGGGGAGATGGCGAGCTCAACCCCAGTAATCAAGGATGTTGAAGAACTTCCAGGGTGGAAGGAGGGGACCGTCCCAGGCAAAGTGGACACAGTGGTCATCCTGCGAAAGGGAGGGTCCTCCCAGGACAGGACAGATTGGGCCAGGGCTCATGGCAGCACCGCAATGGTCATTCCCATGGGAAGGAGGCAGCTTCCCTAACCAATCCTGTGTCCAGAAGCCAGGTGGTGTAGGCAGCAGGGGTGGTAAAACTGTGTCCTTCTGGTCCTTTTGTAGAAAATATGAGACAGCATTGGAACCTAGTTTGGTAATAGGCAAGACGGTCAGACAAGATTTTTCACATCTTAAAACTAAGAAATAGGTCAATACTGAGGCTAAAACCAGGTGTGACGGCGCACATCTGTAATCCCAGCACGCGAGAGGCTGAGGTGTGAGGATCGCAGTGAGCTTGAGGCCAGTGTAGGCTACAAAGTTAGTACAAAGCCTGAGCTACACAGCAAGGCCCTGTCTCAGAATACTCCCCTGCCCCAAAACTGAGGGTCAGGATCAATTTGCAGAGGTACATATGCAGCCCAACTCTATCCACAAGTTGTTAAAGAGGCTAAAAAATAGTTTACTTATGTGTACACCATCTATAACTAATGGCTAGTAGCATTGCAGACGTACATGTATGGTAAGTAAAGAAGATCCCAGTCAAGGAGAGACATTCTGCTAAATTCCCTTCTCTGCCCAAAGTCCAGGCCGCCAATTATCTCTGCGATCTTCTTTGAGCTTCCAGCAACTGAACTGTCACAGGAAGGACTGAAGCCCGCCAGCCCGCCTGGGGAGACTTTGTCGCATGCCATTGTCTTTTATTTTGATTCCAAGGAGAATCATTTACAAACCCTCACCTGTTCTGTGAACCTCTCAGACTTTGTCCCAGGCCTTTGTGTTCTCCAAGCACACTGAGTTCCCAGTCCCATGCCACTGATTAGGTCCCTGACGTTTCTTCTTCCTCCCCTCCCCTGTAGAAAAAGGATATGTAAGTTTCTGGATTATGCTGAGATAGTGGCTAAGCACGCTCCTGTGATCTTCCCCCAGGCTGTGATTTTCCCCCTCGTACAACCAATCTGTATGTCTTTCCTCCTAAAAATTAAAAAAAAAAAAACCAGGTTGTTCAATTCCATCCTCAGGGCACCATATGATTAACGTCCCCTAAGATACTTTCAGGATTGAGTGTACAACTGTACCTGGCACCACAAAAATAAGCTTCAAAATTTGAGTTTTTGTTTTCCTTCTTTTAGAGATAAGCAACTTCTCCAAGATTCCTTCTGCTGAGCACTTAGCCGACACCTCCTCCTGTCCCACTCCTCAGCTCCAAAGAAGTGACAGAATATGCAGTTACCAGCCCCAGGATACCAGGGGTCTGGCTACTTTTCCACAAGGAAGAGGAGGATGAGCCAGGTATGGTGGCCATATCTGTAATCCCAGCACTCAGGAGGCTGAGGCAGGGGGATCGCTGCAAGTTCGAACCCAGCCTGGGCTGCAGAGTGAGTTCACGGCCAGCCTGAACTGCATAGTGAAACTCCCATCTCAAAAAAAAAAGAGGAGAATGGGCTGATGGCTGAAGTGACAAAGCAGTGTGGAGCCCCGTCTGTATCATGATCCGTGGGACACCCCCCACCCCATTCCTTACCTTACCTCTGCCCACCTGTACGCCAGGGATGGTGATTTGAGGGACACGAGCCCCTCCATCTCCTTAGCGCTAGCTTTGAATAAATCCTTTTCCTTTTAACCCAAATATATGGCCTCCTCTGGTTTGGTCAGCAGTGAGCAGACAAACAAACTTACACTCATGAACCTAAGTGGTTGGTTATTTAACATAATTTTACTGCTTATTTAAGAGCTCTGTAGTACACCACGATGCAGGAATCATGACTAAAGTGTTTTTTCAATAAACTTTTCCCCCACTCTGTTCCCTGTGCAGTTTGTTCCATGTGAAATTCTCTTCCTCTTTTTCTTTGTTTTATGTGCGCCTAGTAACTGCTAGAATAAAATCAACTGCCTACCGCAGCTGATTCAGGAGCCAGAGATCACAGAGGAGCAGCTAATTCTGTTTTTCACTTTCCTGTGAGCCATTTCATTTATGACCATTTCTTTAAGGCAGTCGCTAGATTTATCTATGAATTTATCCTTCATGAGGCAGAGGGAGAGACAGTAAGATCTGGCCAGCTTCTGACTGCAGCATGACCTCACACAGTTTTGTTTCTGGCTCTATTGAGGACTAATACCCTCATAAATTTCAGCCTGGAACTTGTCCTTTTGGAAGAATTCGTGCACGAAGTCAGAGTAATGAATACCATCTTTTATGGATTTATGAGGTTAAATGAAAGGCAAAGGAAGCTGTGCAAACATTTCTCCTATGGTTAATTGTTTTCCAAGGATTGTGTAAAAGGCAGCCCACTCGGCCTGAGCACTTCTCTCCGGGTTCAGCAAAGTGAACCTGATGCAGGAAGATTGAGTGTTGCCCTGCTGGAATGTTAATCTCCACTGTCTTCCTGCTAGAGTCTGCTAACCTAGCCCACACCTCACTGCCCGCTAGGGAGAAACTTGCTCTCCTGGTCTACATGGAGCTAGACCACTCCTTCCAGCGCAAACAGAATACTGAAAGGTAAACACTTGCGTCAGATGAGATTAAAATTTAGTACCAAAACAAATGAACTGAAAAGACACTTCTTAGCAGCAGGGACCACAAACCACCACCCTGTTTCTCCTTCTGCCCAGCAAACCTTGTTGTTTCCAAACTCTTTGATGGTGGTGCTGCTTTCTGGCTGACAGAATGGCTTCTTTAAAAAGAGCATACTGTACCGGGCAGGTTGGTGCACACCTGTAATCCCAGCACTCTGGGAAGCTGAGGCAGGAAGATTACAAGTTTGAGCCCAGCTTGAGCAACTCAGCAATTTAGCAAGACCTTGTCATAAAATAAAAAATTTTAAAAAGGCTGAAGAAGGCCCCGTGTTCCATTCCCAACACACACACGCACACACGCACGCACGTGCGCACGCGCACACACACACACACATGCACACAAAGTACAGAGAAAACCCGTAGGAAAAAACATTTGTAAATCATATATCTGAAAAGGATTAAGATTCAGAATTTAAAGAGAACTCTTTAAAGTCAACCGTCAGGGGTGAGGATGTAGCTCAGCAGCACAATGCCGGCCTGGCAAGCACAAGGTCATGAGTTCAATTTCCAGTACCCCAAAAAATAAAGTCAACAGTCAATACCACTTAAAACAAAAAACCTAGCTCAAAAGCAAAAAGAACCAAAACTGACATTTCACCAAAGAAGAACTACAAATACTCAATAAGCTCGTGAAAAGGTGCTCTATACTGAGGTACGGTGGCACATGCCTATAATCTCAGCACTCAGGAGGCTGAGGCAAAAGGATTACCATGAGTTCAAGGCCATCCTGGGCTACACAGTGAGTCCAAGGCCAGCCTAAACTGCATAGCAAGACACAGTCTCAAAAAAAACAAAATGCTCAACCATTAGAAATATGCAAAGCCCCACATGGTGGCACATTCCTGTAATCCCAGTACTGGGGAAGCTGGGGCAGGAGGATCGCTACAAATTTGAGGCCAACCAGGGCTACCTAATGAGTTCAAGGCCAGCCTGAGCTACATATGGAGACCCTGTCTCAAAAAAAAAAAGCAAATCAGGAGTATAACGAGATGCCACCCACACCCATTACGATGTCATACATAGGTAGGGTGCTGGGGGTATAGGTTAGTGAGAGAGCTCTTGCCTAACATACGAGGCCTGAGGTTCCATTCCCAGTGCAGCAAAAGGAAGCAAGGGAGGATGAGAGGGCGGGAGGCATGTTACTGAGGTCAAAGGGAGATGGGAACCCTTTCACCCTGCCGATGAGAAATGCTAAAAGCTGCAGCTGCTGTCACATTTTTCACACAACTAAGCCTAGAATTCCCGTTTCACTGAACAGCCCTGCCTCTCTGTATAGACCTGAAAGAACTGAAAGGAGGGTCCCAAAGAGGTGTGTGTGCACCCACGTTGCCAGCTAATTACTCACAGGAGCTAAAATGTGAGGCCACACACGCACACATTGCCGGAATCCCAGGCGTGCGCCACCATGCCTGGCCCGGAGCCCACTATGTTAATCTCTGTAATCGCTGAGTAATCATAAAGTTTAGATTTGAGGGGAAAGTAGACATTTATTGAGCCAGACATACAC
Source organism: Dinomys branickii (assembly GCA_004027595.1). Classification (NCBI taxonomy): domain Eukaryota; kingdom Metazoa; phylum Chordata; class Mammalia; order Rodentia; family Dinomyidae; genus Dinomys; species Dinomys branickii. Next base: position 75,381 of record PVLD010008074.1, on the reverse strand, counting down.
ATTTTACTGATGGGTATGAGGCACATAGCAAAGCTAAACCCCAGGTGCAAGCATCCATGATAAGACGAGCCAGGCAGGAATGGGTTCCAGATCTGCCGCCCAGAGGTGTGGGACTAAGGACTAACCACTGACCCCCTCTGAGCAATGACTTCTTGCGTCCTTGGCTTTCCCTCTGGAGTCCTGGACAGATGAATGCTGCCTAAGCCTATTCCAGGCTTGCAGATGTTATATAAGAAAAAAAAGAAAAGACCAACCAACAAGCCAGGTGTGGTGCTGCTGCACTCAGGAGGCTGAGACAGGAGGATTGCCACAAGTTCAAGGCCAGGCTGCACTACATAATGAGACCCTGTCTTGCCAAACCAAAATAAATAAATAAATAAAAATTGAAAAGGCAACGTATGGATTTTAAAACTTGACAACATGAAAATAATACATATTGTGATTTGAGAGGGAAAGAAGCAGAAGGGTATAAAACTTTGCTGATGCTCTCACGTTTCACAGCTGGTTCCCAAGGTATAATTTAGAGCTGATTAAACAAGCAATAAATATATAAAATACTTCACAGTACAAAGGTAAATACTAAAACGGTAATAACACAGATAGCAGGGGAGTGGAGGGAGGTCGGAGAAAAAGGATATTGGCCTCATTATTGCACACAGCAAGATATCCACAGGCCAACACCGACAGCCTAAAATACATGCCCAGGAACAGCAATTACTCACGACGAACCTTAAATATTCCACGTTATTACAAAACACAAAGGGAAGAGTCAGCCATGGAGTGAAATTGTTTTAAGTTCTAAAGTAGGAAATGTTAAAAACATAAAACGAGAAAATAGCTGTTATAAAAATGAAAGGACGTAAATTGAAAGTTACTTCCTCTGTGTGTTCAATAAGTGGTTTTATTTTATTTTATTTCATTTTAGCGCTACAGGGGATTGAACGCAGGGCTTTTCACTGAGCTGCAGCCCCAGCTCTTTTCATTTTATTTTGAGACGGGGTCTAAGTCAGGCTGGGCTTGCACTTGCCACCTCCCTCCCTCTGCCTCCCCGCTAGCCAGGATTGCAGGCGACTGCCATGTCTGCCACCATGCTCTGCAATCTCATTTATTTTCAAAAAACACTTTCAGGCTGGGGATGTAGCTCAGTGGTAGAGCCTAGCATGCAAAAGGCAACACAAAATTTAATTAATTAATTAAACATTAACATTGACACACAAAAGAAACATCAAAATCATACATGGGCTGGGCAGCTGAGGTAGAAGGACCTTGGCATTCAAAGCCACCCTGGGCTACATAGCAAGTTGAAATCTGGCCTGGACTCCATAACAAGATTTTGTTTTTGAAAACAAAACAAAACAAAATTCTTTTTTTTCTGTGTTGAGACTCAATCCTTAATGTGACAGTACCTGGAGGAAGGGCTTTGGGAGGTGATCAAGTTATGCAGAGCAGCCTAGATCAACAGATCAGCACCCTCAGCCTTTCTGCCCCAGGAAGACCAGGCAAAAATTGACATCCAGGGACCCAAAATGAGCCCCCACCCCCGCCAGATACCGAGAGCCGCGTCCAGATCTTGGTCTACCTGCCATCTGCTCACCTGCTCTCCATCCCTGAAGTTTTCTCCCCTCCCGTTTTTTTTGATACAGGGTCTCACTCTGCAGTTTAAGCTGGTCTTGACCTCACTATGTACCAGACTGGCCTTGAAATTGCGGCAACTGCCCTGCCTCAGCTTCCCAAGTGTTGGGGTCACAGGTGTATGCCATCACACCTGGCTCTCCTCCTAAGAATAGCATAGAGATGGATCTTTTGAGAGCAGCTTCTTTCATTCAGTCTTTGAGGTTCATCTAAACTGTTGATGTATCAGTAACGTTCATTTTTTTTTTCCCTTAGGTAGAGAGGGCCTTTGCACTGAACTGTATCTATCCCCAACTCTTTTTATTTCTTATTTTGAGATAGAGTCTCACTAAATTGCCCCGGTTAAGCTCAAACTTGAGACCCTCCTGGCTCAGTCTCCTAGAATACCAGGATTCTAGGCATATGCTACTAAGATAGTTCTCTTATCTTTGTTGCTACACCCTGGTTTGTCCATGCACTCACCACTGATGGACATCTACACTATTTTCAGTCAATAGTGTTTCTGTGTGAACCAGAATTTTGTCCCACTGATGTAAATACCCAGAAGAGGGATTCCTGGGCCACAGTCTGCACTCCAACTTGAGATGATCCTCCTGCCTCAGCCTTCTGAGTGCTAGGATTATAAATCCACCATCATGCTCAGCACCTATGGTTTAATTTTTAAGAGTTTCTTATATATCCTTCTAAGGAGTTCCTTAGAAACCCATTATCAGGTAAAGGATTTGTAGGTATTTTCTCCCAGTCTGTACTTCATCAATTCAGTTTTTCTACAGTATCCTCCTTCACAGAGCATAATTTTTATGTTTCAACAAATTCCAATTCACTTGCTGATCTTTTCTTTCCTATAGATTATGTTCTGGATATTAGTAATAGAGTGTAGCTGGGCATTTCGGCACATGCCTGTAATCCCAACACTCGGAAGCTGAAGCAGGAGGATTGTTGTGAGTTCGAGGCCAGTTTGGGCTACAAAGTGAGCTCAAGGTCAGCCTGAACTACACAGTGAGACCCTGTCTCAAAAAGACAAAACAAACAAAAAATAAAAATAAAGTGTATTATTGACAAGGAAAATATGACAGTGATACATATCTACACATTAATTTATAAAGTATCAACATTTTTATTCCTAACCTACACAAAATATATGGATAAATAGAAATATATAAGAAGACACTGAGCTGGGGATATAGCTCAGGGGAATAAGCACCTGCCTGACAAGTGCAGAGTTTGACCCCCGGTACCACCAAAAAAAGAAGACACTAGTTCACCTTTTTCTGCCCATAATAAAGTGCAACAAAAAAGGAACAAATGTAGAAAAGGTTTAATATATAAAAAAACTAAATGGGGTGGGGGTGTGGCTCAGTAGCACATAATTTAGCTAGAATGCACATGGCCCTGCATTTAATCCCCAGCACTATGAAAAAAAAATTTAAGGGCCCTAAATAACATAATAAAGCAAACTATCTATAAAATGAATTTTAGATCCTGAAAACAGAAAATACGTATTTTTCAATTGTTAAAGAAACATTTATAAACTTTACTAAAAGAAAACATATCCCTAAAAAAGTTATAAAGCACTTCATTAGTTCAGAGTTATATAGTTTTCCATTTGGGTTTGGTTTTACTTGCAGTATGGAGACATGAACCCAGGGCCTTTGCACTGAGTTACAGTCTCAGCTCTTTCCTTGTTTTTTGCTTTGTTTTCTGATAGGGTCTTGCTAAATTTGCCCAGGCTAGGTTCAAACTTATAGTCCTCCTGCCTCAGCTGCCCAAAACGCTGGGATTACAGGTGTTTACCACCACATCTGGCTACTTTTCCACTTTTTAACATTTAAAGTGTGTGTGCATCTCACAATATACACTACTTCAGATTTATTATCAGTAGCATTTTTTCTTTCTTAATGGTATTTACAACAATGTTGTGGTACTTGTTAACTACAAGGGGGAAAATAATACCAGAACAACAGCTACGAGGGATCCTGTGGACACCCCCTTAACCAAGCCCAGGAGAGGCATCACCATCCCATACCTCATGCTGTGATGTCCCCGAGGGCACAATGTATTTCTGCAGTATCACTGAATCTAACCACCGGCAAGTGTCACACAAAAGTAAACTGCGGATCATCCTACCAAATAATTACCTGCTCTTCAAATCATCGAGGTCATCTGAGATAGAAGACTGAGGAGCTGTCCAAAATGAAGGAGGTGAGGAGACATCATAAAGTGTGCAGATTTTCATTAAAAGAGGAAAGTGGGGTGGTTGGTGAAGGTCTACAGTCTCAGCACTCTGGGTGGCTGAGGCAGGAGGATCAAACGTTAAGGCCCAACCTAAAAAACTCAGCTACTTGCTAAGACCCTGTCTCAAAATAAAAAATAAAAATGGTTAGGGATGTAGCTTAATGAAAAGGCTCTGGGTTCAATTCTCAGTTCTACAATAATAAATACATAAGCTAACAAATAGGAGAAAATAAAGAATAAGGAACTCTATATACCAAGATGTAACTATCCTGCCAAACTTGCTAGTGGACACCTATAATCCCAGCACTTGAGGAGCCTGAGGCAGTAAGATAAAAAGTTTGAGTACCACTTGAGCAGTTTAGTAAGAACTTGTCTCAAAATTTAAAAAGTAGTAACAGTAACAAAACCGTGGGAATGTAGCTCAGTCTGAAGGCTCTGGGTTTAATCCCTAGTACTGCAAAAATAAAAAATAAAAAAACCATTAAAATCTGTAAAGTGTGTATCTGCTATGGTTGATACATTGTATCACCTTGGGGAGTCTACAGGTTTGCCTGAGTGACTCAGCAGGAAACCAGGGTGCTTACTTTGTACACATCCTGAGCCCCTGGAAGAGAAGGGCATGGAGGCTGTGTGAGAGCTACACGCCCCCTGGGTGGGGGCAGGCTGTTTACAATGTAAGGGAAGGAGAGAGGCTGCTTTGCTCCCATTCCTCCCTTTTGCTCTGGTTGTTTTTGCTGTGTTCTGCAGCCATGAACGTTTGCCCTCTGCCATGTGCCACTCTGCCTTAGAACCAACCAAGTATGGACTAAAACGTCCACAAATGGTAAGCTAAATAAACCTTTCCTTTCTTCATTTTGGGCGTTCGGTATTTTGTCTTAGCAATGACAGAAAAGTAGCCAAGACAGTATCTTAATCTGTTCTCTGTTGCTAATGACACAGTCCCACAGGCTAGGAACATTACAAATAAAAGTTTACTTTGGCTCATGTTTCTGGCACATCCCTCTTGCTGGCAGAGTCCTGGGCTGGCCCAGGCATCCCATGGTGACAGACAGACATGCACCAGTGCCCTGGCCAGGAAGGCTGTGTAGGACCCCCGTGAACCTACTGCTGGAGTAAATGGAATAATCCATTCCTATCAGTTCCTAACAACAATCCTTATCACCTTGTTTTCTTAATTCTTTTGGAGGGGGCTTTGTATTAGTCAGATTTCCCATTGCTGGGACTCAATATCCAATATCCGCAACTTATAGGAGGGAGGTTTATTTGGTTCATGGTTTCAGAAGTTTCAGTCCATGGTAGGCTGGTCCCATGGCAGGAGCACCATGACATAAGAGCCTAAGGGAGGGAAGCTGCCTAGCTCAAGGCAGCCAGGAAGCAGAGCAGAAAAATAGTACCAGAAAGAAAGGATGAAGGGCCAGATGCAGACCCCAAGGGCATGAGCAAGCCAGATCCAGAGAGAATCCCAAAGCCATGAATTTGACACTCCACCCTAACAAGCACAGGATTGAACCTAGCACCTTCACTATGAGCTGCCTGCCCACACCTTTTTGAAATTTTTTGTTTTGAAACAGTGTCTCACTAAGTAGCTAATTTGCCCAGGCTGATCTTGAACTTTCTATCCTTCTGGCTCAGCCTCCCGGAATGCTAGGATTATAGGTATGGGCCACACCACACCTAGCACCTGGTAACTTATTAAATTTCTCACTCAGTATGCCATCAAGGGAATTAAGTTTCAGCAAGGGTTTTGGGGGGTACTAAGCATACTCAAAGCAAAACATAAAGTGTATAGGAGATACGATTTATGTGGGATTATAGGGCAGGCAGGAGGTCTGTCCATGCAATTAAATTCAAGAGAAACACTGCTTCTGGGATGAAAACTGGGGTAAGAGGATTTCTTTTAAGTTTTATGAACTCATTAACTGTCCAAATAAAGTGCAGCATAAAAAGAAATCCCCCAGCCAGAAAATAACTTCTCTCTCCTCTTCTGAGACCCTCAGGTCCCCTTTGCCTCTCTTGACAGCACTGCCGGGCCCTCCACAGTGAGGAAGTGGGAGGAATGTGACCTCAAGCTACTGGCAAGCAGCCAGTCACGGTGGTATGCACCTGTAATGATAGCACTCTGGGAGGCTGAGGGTCACAAGTTCAAGCCCAGCCTGAGTAACTTAGTGACTTAAGAGGAACCCTGTCTCAAAATAAAAAATAAAGGGTTGGGGATGCAGTCCAGTGCAAAGATCCTGGGTTTAATCCCCAATACCAAAAAAAAAAAGATGCCTGCTGGAGCCCACCTGCTCCAGGGCTCCCATCCCACCACTGGCTGCCCCCCAAGTGAGCTAGGAGTGGGACGGTACAGAAGTGGGGTGGCCTCAGGGGAGAAACCTTCCTCTCTCCCAGCGCCCTGCAGATCGCATGTCCTCCGGCTGCTGAGAAGGGGCTCCAGAGGTGGTTCCCGAGGTCACTGGGTCTGAAAGTGGGGGAGCAGAAGGAAGTACGCAGCCCCAAGGGGTGGGGGTGGGAAGGGCCCCTTGAGACTGCAGAGGCTGTCACCTCCCTGCCTTCCCTGCCTTCCTTTTGGAAATGGGCACTGAGCCCAGCGCCTTCTCCGAGCTACATCCCCAGCCCTTTTCATGTTGCCTGGACTAGGCTTCCACTTGCCATCCTCCTGCCTCACTCTCCCGGGGCGTCAGGGTTACAGATGGGTGCCACACACCCAGCCACCTGTCCCTCTTATCTCCCAGAGCTAGGCATCGTGCACCTGCTCCCCTGAAAGTGCTGAGAGGGGCGCCTCTTACCCACAGTCCGGGAAGAGCTAGCAGCTGACAGGCCAGGTCTTTCTCTGAGACCCAAAAGGGAGAGAGAGAACCGGAGAGACAGCAGACAGAGACAGAAACACGGAAGGCAAAGGGCTATGGAAGAGAGGCAGGGAGGAGGAGGACGCCAGGGACCCTAAATCTCTGTTGCTGTAAAGGAAAGGCCGACAGGGCCTGAGAGACCGTGGGGCCACTTTCTGGAGTCACAGGGGTGAGCAGCTCCGAAGCACCCCAGCTTTGAGGTCCAAAGTCCAGGCAGTGACACACTGAGCCCCGTGATCCGGAGACAAGATCTCTGGGCACTGCGTAGGGTTCCTGCCGGTGGCTGGGAGGGGGCTGGGCACACCCGATGGTGATGCCTCGAACAGGGACAGGTGAGAGGACGTGGGAGGAGGGGCAGAGCTCAGAAGCCCCCACCCCGAAAGTTCTAACAGCGAGTAATGCTGAGTTTGGGCGCACCGTTCACTAACACCACCTCAGGGTCCCAGGACTGTCACCTAGGGGCCAACTTCGCAGCCTGTCTGAACTGTCCTGAGCCGCTGTGTCCCATATTCGGCGGACCTGGAACCACAGCTGGGGTCGTCTAAGGGACCTGTGCTTCCGGGCCGGCTCTCACATGGCCTGGGGATCCCCCACAGGGCAGCCAAGAGCAGGCAGGGACGTTTCCAGGAGCTCCTCAGTGTGAGCTCTCCAGCTGTCCAAGCAGTCGCCCGGGTTGCAGCGGTGACATGTAAACAGAAACCTCGTCAGGGCCTGTGCAGGTCAGGATCGAAGCAGGCAGAGACCCAAGAGCAGCGGACCAAGGAACCGCGTCAGGGCGGGGCACCCTGCTTTTGCTTTGCTGCTTCCTCCTCCCCCTCCCTCACACGGGCGTGTGGCAGGACCTGGGACAAGGCCCGCGCCTTTAGGCCAGGACGGTCTGGTCAGCGACCCCTTATCCACCCTCACCCGTTTCCCGATGTATTCAAGGGTCTCTGCCCTGGACGCCCCTCCTCTGGGAGCCGCATAGACCCCAACAGCGCCCTCTAGTGGACGTCCGCCTCGCGGCACGGCGGGTGCATCAGTCCGCCTTCTGGAGAAGCAACTAGGGTTAGGGGACACAGGTCACAAAAATGTGGAGGTGTCCTGAGAGAAACAGGGGTGCCCTCGGGTTGAAAGATTTTAGACGCATTTTCATTCCTGCGCAGACAAAGGAAGGCAAAGGAGGCAAGCAGAAGTCCCTCAGTATCTGTTCTCCCTTCCCAGTATTAGTACAGCCACATCTGGATCTTATCCACACCGTAGTCAGAACACAGACTGCACCTCTGAACAGCCTTCGTAACACTTAGGACCTCAGAATTACGTTCTGGCCAGTGGGATGTAAACTCAAGTGCTGTGTGCGATTCCCAGGAAACCTCCTTTAAGGGAGAGGGGATGGTCTTCAAACTCACGCTCACTGTTGCCTAGAATGCTGCTGTGATAGCTGTTGCCCCAGCAGCCGTCTTACACCATGTGGTAGAGGATGTATGGCTGAAGATGGTGGAGTAGCAAGATGGTGTGCAAAAAGCTACAAGATTCTGCGTAAAGGAGCCTGGTCTCTGACGTTAAGGCACTGTGCCGACCCCGCACAGCGAAGTTCTGCGTCTCTTATGTAAAAAAGAAGTAGATTTATATTTGTTTCCTTTAAGCCACTGCTTGCTTGTTTTGGTTTCATTCAGCTGAAATAATCTTAACCAATAAACAGAGGAGGTGAAGATTCTTTCTGTTAGCAGGGGAGGAGCGGGGACTACAAGAGAAGTGGGGGTTCTCTGAACCGGCAGAACTGACAGCATATGCAGGACTGATTCCTGAAAGAACAGGAGTGGCAAAAGAAGACTGCAAGAATCCAGGGCATCCGCGCAGGTGGGACACCTAGGATGTCAGGGGGTGACAAGAGGTTGTACAGGAGAAAGGTGTCCTGGTGATGCTGGCTCAGCCCCTGTGTGACAAAAGACTGGGAAGACCCTCAAGCTAAGGAAAGAAAGAACCTGTGCTTGGAAATTCTGCTTTTATGACCAAGGCCAAAGTCTTACCCACCTGGTGACCTGGAGATTCCTGAACCACAGCACCCCCTGCTGTCCCACACCACCTGTGATCCCAGGGAGATCAGTGCTAAAGACCCTGGGGCCACCTGGACCAGCATTTCTTCTCCTATGGCCCCAGCCCACCCTCATGGGACAGCCCTGAGGACTTACTCACGAGACAGACCTAAGGATCACACTCAACAGCCAACAGGCCAGCCACTCTTTGAACCCTGTTATGGGATGCACACTCAAGTCTGACCCATCACTGGGCACGTGGTGAAACTGAGGCCTGCACAAAGACTGTGGCTACCAAGAGAGCTCACTGGCAGGTAGCAGCAGCCCCGGGAGAGCCTGTGGCTTCCTGCAGACCTCCTGCACCTCTTAGCCTGGTTCTGCCGGGTTGCAAGAGCAGGGCGCGCTACGAATGTAAAAACCCCAGAGATGAGCACAGCAACTTCACGGGCCCCCACCCTCAGAATCCTGGGACAGAATGCCGGCTGAGGACACACATGTGGCCCTGGGGTCACCTCCAGAGATGGAGCAGCCAGCCAGGGCTCCCTGCAGGTGGACCCCATGCTGCCCTTCTACATCTCCTCTGTGCAGCCCTGGCTGAGTGCTTCTGGGGGCTTGGGCACTCTTCCCTACGCCTCAGATATCTTCAAAACCACACTGCCCTTTCCCTCTCCTGCTTGCTGTTCCTTGCAGCCTCTGAGAACTAAAGATGGCTGCACAGAGACTGCCTTACAGACGCCAGTTGCACCGAGCTGCCTTTGTCCCAGCACTCGGCTCCAGGCTCTGCAGACATCTAAGAACCATTCCCGTTAGCTAAAGCCACTAACCCCAGCCCAGCTGAATACAGAGCCTGCTCCCTGGGGGATTCCTGCCCACCCTGGTGTCCTGTCCTTGACTCCGGCCTCAGGTCCTGGACCTGGACCAACAGCGACCTGTCCTGAGCCTGTCCTGTCCTGGTCTTTCACTTGCTGAGCTGCCATTAGCTTGTGATAACCCTAGGCGATAAGCTGTCCTGGGCCAGTCTCTGCAGGAACTGATGATTATAGAGGTTAGGTGACGGGCCTGTCCTGCAACTGCCTGTCTTGGAGAGTGACAGAAGAGCAAGACCCTATCATTAGCAGGGCCCTAGAGCCCAGAACCCCACAGCTTCTGCATTCTACACGCTCTCGTTTCCACCTTGCTAGTGATGCTTAATTACTACCCCTGAAGCAACACCTCCTCGGTTTCCAACCACAGCCCTGGCCCTTAGGCCTGCTCACTAGTCGGTGACATGGTCTAGACAGCACGGACCCCTTGAGGAGGGGTCTAGGACGCGGAAGGGCAGATGCAGGGGACCTCGGTTTCAAGGACTGAGCTTCGCGATGCCCGAAAAGGTGAGCGCGGAGAGCTGGGAAAGGATGGCGAGGGGTGCATCGCCACCTCCCACCGCACCCAGACTGAGATGCAATCGGCTGCCTCTGGCGCCGCCTAGCGTCCACCTCCGACGAGCACAGAGCAAACCCGGACCGGTGTCCTCCCGCCTGTATGTGTCAGGCCTGCGGAGATCGGTTCCCGCGCAGCAGGCAGGTTAAGGATTCCCTGGCTTGGAGAGTCCAAGAACTGCGCGTCCCAGAGCCAAGCTCCACTCCGGATCCCAGAGGACACTGCCACCCGCCCGGAGTCCCCGAGATCCGGGACCTTTGCTCCGAGACGGTGGCGAACGCGTGCGTGGAGCTCGGCGGGGCGCGGGGTCGCCAGATCGAGCATGCGCGCGTCCCCCACGCCCCAGCCGCGCCCCGCACCGCCAAGCGCGCACGCGCACGCACGTCCCGACGTTCGCCCGCGCTGACCAGTCTCCCCACAGCTGCCCCGGGGCTGCGATTCAGTCGCCCCCAGTGTGTAGCCCTTTTGCGTGGTGAAGTCCCGTGGGCGCAATCCTGCATATTATTCTCTGCGTCCCTTTGGGCGCAGGAACGCCGCCGCGGCACCTCTCCCCCCACGGGTGACCCCTGTAAAGGGGGGCGCGGGGGTCTGCGCGCTCTGGCTGCTCCGAGCTGGCGGGGGCGGGGGGCGCAGAGGCCAGGCCGCTCCCACCTGCTGGCCGCTGCGACCAATGAACGATTGGGTTGGTGATGTCATGCCCCGGCCAGACCCTGGTGACGAAGTCCGAGGTCACCGGTCAAGGAAGCAGCAGCGCAAGCCCACCCGCGGGGCTTCCGGAAGTTTCCACTGCTGCAGCCTCGCCCCGCAGCCTTGCGCGCACCCCTGGTCTGCCTTCTCGGATGTCCCCGTGTCACCTCCTCCCCATGGAGTCCTCCTTCCTCCATAGGAGCTCTCTCCATTTCCCCCTGGAGATCCCATATCCCTGTCTCCATTCCCACAGGTGTTTCCTCTTCCCCAGGCTTGTCCCTCGTCGTTTGCGCCAACAGTGGCATCCTGAGAGGGTCCTCATCCCCACTTTCACGTGTCACGCCGCCCCTGACGGTGTCAGAGCCCTTGCGCTAACTTCCCGGCTTTCACCGAGGCTGTCCTTGTGTCCTCCGTCTGTGAAAGTCAGTTTGTCTGTGGCTGTCACTACAGGAGACTGTCTCCTGCCCGCGTGTGCGTCTGTCTGCCTGTCACCTGGGTGTCTGCCCCGCCAGTGTGGGTCTTCGGGTCGTGTCTGTCCGTCAGGCAGTGTCTGTCCCCGAGTGCGTCTGGGCCCAGGGGTCCCGGCTCGGAGGGAGGGGCAGGGAGGGGAAGTGGCGGCCTGGGGAGCGGGGAGGGCCGGGGGCGGGGACAGTGGGCGGGGGCGGGCGGGGGCGCCGCGCGGCCCGAGGGGTGTGTGCGGGGGGCCGGAGGCGGCGGCTGTCACAGTCGGCTCATCCTGCGCAGGGGAACAGCGGCCGCCTCCAGCTCCCGGCGCAGCCCGGCCCCGCTCGGCCGCCTCAGGTGAGTCCTCCGCCCCGCCCGGGACGAGCAGGCGGCCACTCGGCGCCACGGGGACCGCGAGCTCCCGGAGTAATCTAGGCCCCCAAAAGGGGGCGCCGAGCGCGCCCCCCGCCTCCGCGCACTCCGTAACTCTCCCCGGCCGCCGCGTACTTACCCATGCCCTGCGGGGCCAGCTGCCGCCGCTCCGCACGCGTTCCTGCAGGGACCCCAGAGCGCCCCTTCCCCGCTTGCCCCTGAGTCTGGGGCACTGGAAGACGCCCCATTTGGAGCGGAACCCAAACCGCGCAGGTTCTTCTGCCTGGATGCATCCCAGCCCCTCATACCGAGGGCCGCGACCCCAGCACCCCTCCGCGGCGCCCGGCCCAGGCCCTTCCTAAGCCCAGGAACTCCCTCCCACGGAGACTCCATCTCTTGTTTTTTTTGCTGTTGTTTTGTTTTGTTTGGGGTGGGGGGAGGCTCAGCGGAAGCCCCGGGTTATAATTAGCCCCACTCGGGTTTCCTAGTTAATCTCCAGCACTGGCACCACCCCCAGCTCGTAGCTACAGAGACTGGGTGAGGGGTGATCGCGCCGGGAGAGGGGGGAGTTCCGACCCGGGAATTTTGATCCCTTGGCTGGAGATGCCGGAACCACAGCAGCTGCTGCCCCAAAATAGCGTCCTCGCCCGTACAGCCGGGGATCTCCTGAGCTCCTGGAACACTGGCGTCCTGGCTCGCCCTTCAGGTCCCTCTGTGATGCCCGTGAGCCCGCAGACCACCACCCCAAGTTCCCAGCTCCAAGTCTCCGGGCGGGGAGAGCCGTTTTCTCCTCGGTCTCTACTGCCCCTCGCTGGCGGCGACATGTACTGCAACGTCTGTCGCACGGGGGCTCTAGTCTGCGGGACCCGGGCTGGCAGCCAGTGGACTAGGGCTAGGCATAGCCGGGAGGGGTGACGGAGGATGGAGCAGCTGATGGGAACCAGTGCTGGGTACCAAAGCTCAGAGCCAGACAGCAAACGAGGCGCAGCAGGGTGTGGCAGGATGTAGAGGAGGCATGATTTGGGGTACCCCGTGACCTAGAGCACCCACACTTGAATGCCCAGCCTACTCCCCCAGAGCACTGGCTCTGGCCCACCCAGGAGGTACGGCTGTGCCTTGAAACCGCCGCGAGCTCTCCCAGTGGTGCCACCCAGCAGCGAGGGCCCCGCCCCTGTCCCGTGGCAGCTGCGTGGACTGCGGCCTCTGGTACCTGCACTGCATGCACGGGGCCCAGCCCAAGCCCTAGAGTGAGGGGACCAGGTGAGGGCAGTGGGCCCTGCGGGCGGGGAGGGAATGCCTTGGCGCGTCTTATCTCCATGCCCCGCATCTGTCTGGGTGTGTGAGCCTGCTTGATCTCTGCCCCCTCATGCCTGCCTGCCTGCTGGTGTCCTTGTCTCTGCCTGTCTCCTTCCCTCCCTGTTTCTCTCCTTGCCAACCTGCCCCACCTCCTCTGCAGCTGGGCGATAGGCCTTGGGCAAGACTCTTACCTAATCTGCTCTCTCCTGGCTGCCTCCAGCCTTCACCCTTTGCCTTTCTCCCAGCAGACGCCCGCCTGCCCAGGCAGCCATGAGGCCCCCGTGGTGTCCCCTGCACAAGCCCTCCCTGGCCTCCCCACTCCTTCTCCTCCTCTCCCTCCTGGGAGGAGGGGTGGGGGCTGCGGGCAGGGAGGACCCGGAGCTGCTGGTGACGGTTCAGGGGGGCCGGCTGCGGGGCATCCGCCTGAAGGCCCCTGGAGGCCTTGTCTCTGCTTTCTTGGGCATCCCCTTCGCAGAGCCGCCTGTGGGCCCCCGACGCTTTCTGCCACCTGAGCCCAAGCGGCCCTGGCGAGGGGTACTGGATGCTACAACCTTCCCTAGTGTCTGCTACCAATATGTGGACACCCTGTACCCTGGCTTTGAGGGCATTGAGATGTGGAACCCAAACCGTGAGCTGAGTGAGGACTGTCTCTACCTCAATGTGTGGACGCCACACCCCCGGCCTACATCCCCCCTCCCTGTCCTTGTCTGGATCTACGGGGGTGGCTTCTACAGCGGGGCCTCCTCTCTGGACGTGTACGATGGCCGCTTCCTGGCACAGGCAGAGGGAACAGTGCTGGTGTCTATGAACTACCGGGTGGGCACCTTTGGCTTCTTGGCTCTGCCAGGGAGTCGAGAAGCACCAGGCAATGTTGGTCTGCTGGATCAGAGGCTGGCACTGCAGTGGGTGCAGGACAATGTGGCAGCCTTCGGAGGGGACCCGGCCTCAGTGACTCTGTTTGGCGAGAGCGCAGGCGCCGCCTCGGTGGGCATGCACATACTGTCGCCGCCTAGCCGGGGCCTCTTCCACAGGGTTGTGCTGCAGAGTGGTACACCCAATGGACCCTGGGCCACAGTGGGCATGGGAGAGGCCCGCCGCAGGGCCACGCTGCTGGCCCGCCTCGTAGGCTGTCCCCCAGGCAGCGCGGGTGGCAATGACACAGAATTGGTAGCCTGCCTGCGGACACGGCCAGCGCAGGACCTGGTGGACCACGAGTGGCATGTGCTGCCCCAGGAAAGTGTCTTCCGGTTTTCCTTCGTGCCCGTGGTGGATGGAGACTTCCTTAGTGACACGCCTGAGGCCCTCATCAATGCTGGAGATTTCCATGGCCTGCAGGTGAATAGTGGCTGGCAGGGGTGGAGCTGGTTCTTAGGGGTCTGGTCATCCCTCCCCTCCCCAGGGAAAGGAAAAAAGAGACATCCCCGGCCTGGGGCTCCTGCAGATTCCACTCTCAGAGGTCCAAGCTTCTGGGGCCCATGGCTACCCTCCTCCCCTGAGTGCAAGTCCCAGAGAGTGGTCATCGGGGCAGAGAGGAAAAGAGCTGTGGGTACATTTTCCTTCTCTCCATCCCTTCCCCAGTCTCCTGCTCCCCTGCTTCATGGTTCTGGATCTGTAACTGTTCATCTCTGGCTCTCTGTCTGTCTGTCTGTCTGCTTGTCTGTCTGTACCCTGTCCACCCTGTCCCTCCCTTCCCCAGGTGCTGGTGGGTGTGGTGAAGGATGAGGGGTCCTATTTTCTGCTTTACGGGGCCCCAGGCTTCAGCAAAGACAACGAATCTCTCATCAGCCGGGCCCAGTTCCTGGCTGGGGTGCGCATCGGGGTCCCCCAGGTGAGCGACCTGGCGGCCGAAGCTGTGGTCCTACATTACACAGACTGGCTGCATCCTGAGGACCCAGCACGCTTAAGGGACGCCATGAGTGCTGTGGTGGGCGACCACAATGTTGTGTGCCCTGTGGCCCAGCTGGCTGGGCGACTGGCCGCCCAGGGGGCCCGAGTCTATGCCTACGTCTTTGAACACCGTGCCTCTACAATCTCCTGGCCCCTCTGGATGGGGGTGCCCCACGGCTACGAGATTGAGTTCATCTTTGGACTCCCCCTGGACCCCTCGCTGAACTACACCATCGAGGAGAAAATCTTTGCCCAGCGTATGATGAGATACTGGGCCAACTTTGCCCGAACAGGGTCAGCAGGGATGGGGTGGGGAGGGCGCACAGAGAGGAAGGGAGGCTGGAGGGGAAAGGAGACAGGGCAAGAGGAGCAAAGGAGAGACAGAGAAGGTGCAAGGCAGGGTGGGGGCCTGTTAGAGGCAAGGACGGGGACAGAGGAGGACAGATGAAGGAGACCCAGTGGTTAGGAGGGGGCTATGGAACTCAGGTTGGACTGGCAGTGATTTATATTCCTTGTCAAGCTCCCTTTCCGTTTTATCTGTGTGAAGAAAGGGGGCAGCAAATCTGGCATCAGACTGGGGTTGCCCAAAGTAGAAGTGCTGCTTGTGGAGGCACAGCTGTGCCTGGGTTACACACTTTACTGGCTGAATCAAAAGTAGCGCTTTTTTCCTGAGTTCAATCCCCAGTACCGCCAAAAAAAAAAAAGTAGCGCTTTTTTTGTTTAATGGAAGGAAAACAAAGACGGGTAGACCAACTGAGGGAAAGGAAGGAGACGGCACACGGGAGGGAAGTCCTAGGGGAGAAGGGACGCTGGGGGAGAATTGGAGTCAGACTGCACGATTGGGGGTCTCCATGGGGCAGAAGAGGCCCCGGGGTCAAGAAGGGGACCCTTCTGCCCTGCCCGAATCTTCATTCCCCATCACTCTGAGCCCTGCAAGCCTTTTCCTGGAGCTGAGCCTTCTCTCGCCCTTCGCAGGGACCCCAATGACCCGCGCGACACCAAGGCCCCTCAGTGGCCCCCGTACACGACAGGAGCGCAGCAGTACGTGAGCCTCAGCCTGCGGCCCCTGGAAGTGCGAAGGGGACTGCGCGCCCAGGCATGCGCCTTCTGGAACCGCTTCCTGCCCAAACTGCTCAGTGCCACCGGTATGCGGGAGCCGGCCGGCGAGGACAGGGAGAGAAAAGGGTGGGCAGGACGGGGGATGCAGCTCAGCGGCACAGTGCCTGCCTGGCAAGCGCCAGGTCGTGAGTTCAAGTTCTCATACCAAAGGGGGGGACGGGTGCAGAAGGAGGGGAGGAGGCGGCCGGGTGTAACCCCTCTCTTCTCCCCCCAGCCTCCGAGGCTCCCAGCACCTGCCCAGGCCCCGCCCATGGTGAGGCTGCCCTGAGGCCCAGGCCTGGCCTGCCCTTGCCCCTCTTTATCCTCCTCCTCCTCCTCCTCTTGGGGTTGTGACCGCGGCCGCTTCCCCTTGGCCTCAGGGGTCACCACCTCTGAAGCAAGGCAGGAGTGTGGGCAAGGACCCCTCAGGGACCCAGCGCCGCCTCCCTGCACACAGACTGGACAGGCCTCAGAGACCTACTCTCCTTTGTTTAAATGGAAATGAAAAGCCCATTTAAATTTTTTATTTTTATAAAATTATCCTTTAGAGCCTGAGCCAGGTGTTGGAGAGAAAGGGAGACCTGGGGCTGGATAGCACCCACAGTAGGCTACAACTGTCAACCATCTCTGTCTTTTTTCTCCCTGCCAACCCATGCCCTTCTGGTTCCATCCGTCCCCCTCTATCTTCCGGTCGCGTCCTCCTATCTGCTTCCTGCCGCCCATCTCCGCCCCGCCCGCCCTTATCCTCATCCTCCCTGTCTGCCGTCTTGCATACACTCTCCTGATCCTCGTTCCACCGTCCCACGTGGCCCTCGCCCCCGTGTGTCGCCCCCGCGCCCCGCCCCCCGTCCTCCGTTCCGCCTCCTCCCGCCCTCGCCGGGCGCGCGCCGCAGACACGCTGGACGAGGCGGAGCGCCAGTGGAAGGCCGAGTTCCACCGCTGGAGCTCCTACATGGTGCACTGGAAGAACCAGTTCGACCATTACAGCAAGCAGGATCGCTGCTCAGACCTGTGACCCCGGCGGGACCCCACGTCCTCAGGCCCCGCCCACAGCTGTATATAGTATTTATTGAAGGGCGGGGATATAACAGACCAGTCCCACACCTTGCCCGCCCGACCCGACCCCACCCCCACCCCCGGGCTTCTCGTCCTCTGCATGTCTGAGGCCGAGCTCCCTCCCCCCGCGGTGCCTTTGCCCCTCTGGGCTGCCAATAAACTGTTACAGCCACCGGAGTGTGCGCCACTGGGAACCGGGGCGGAGCGCCGGGATCGTGGGGCAGGCGGCGCAGGCCTAGGTGTTGCAAGCAGTAGGACTGACCGGCTCCAAAGGGCCTCGGCGCCTGCGTGCTCGAAGGCTGCCAACCCAAGCCCCGTAGGTGGGGTAGGGCCCGCGCCTGCGCAGTGAAGCCAACGGGCGGGTGCGGCAGTGCATTGTGGGAGCCGGATGGTTGGTGTATCCTGAGGTGCTGGTTCTCAGCTGCGTGTTCCTGACCTCCCCGTCACCTGGGGAAAGTGCCACGACCCCGTGCACCCTTCCTGCCCGAAGCTGGCCCAAGACCGGGACTCAAGAGGGAGCGCTGGAGTTCGCCACGCGCCGCCAGCCGCCCTGGAGCTGCTGCAGGACGTGCACCTGGGCCTGGCCCCGCCGGCTTGCGGCCCGGCCCGCCTGGCCATGCTCTCGGGCCACTATCTCTACTATCACTACGGCTGCGACGGGCTGGACGACCGCGGCTGGGGCTGCGGCTACCGCACGCTACAGACGCTGTGCTCGTGGCCAGGGGGTGAGGCCACGGGCGTGCCTGGACTGGACGCTCTACAGGCGGCCTTGGAGGACATGGGCGACAAGCCCCGCGGGTTCCTGGGCTCCCGGAGCTGGATCGGCTGCGTGGAGGCCAGCCTCTGCCTCGCGCACTTCGGTGGGCCCCAGGGCCGCCTGTGCCACGTGCCCCGTGGGGCCGGGCTTCGCGGTGAGCTGGAGAGGCTTTACTCGCACTTCGCAGGAGGTGGCGGCCCCGTGATGGTGGGAGGGGACGCTGATGCTCAGGCCAAGGCCCTGCTGGGCGTCTGCGTGGGGCCAGGCACCGAAGCGTACGTCCTGATACTGGACCCTCACTGCTGGGGCGCTCCCAAGAACCCTAGAGAACTACAAGCTGCCGGGTGGGTGGGCTGGCGAGAGGTGAGCAGCGCCTTCGATCCCTGCTCCTTCTACAACCTGTGCTTGACCAGCTGCAACTCTGAAAAGCAGCAGCACCCCCAGGACTGAAGGTGACCCACACCTGTACACCCTTTACCTCTCCAGTGTCCCGGCAGAGCAGAGGGAACTTAAGCATCAATAATAAAGTGACAAGGCCCAGCTAACCATGGCCCAGCTGACATTTGGGAAGATGTGAGAAGGTATATAACACACCCAACTGAAGAGTCACTACTTCAGGGCTTTTATTGGCAGTAAGCTGAACGTACAAAAAATTCTCAGCTGATGAGACAAGGCAGGCAGAAGTATAGGGTGTGGCAAAGTGATCATCTCAAAAGAAATCCACATCATCGGGGGCATCCAGGTCACGATACTCCACAATGGCCCTTGGGTCTCCTCGAACCATCCTGTGATATAAAAGGTGATGAGACCTGAGGGGCTATGTGCGCAGGAGGCCAAGGGCTTGGACATGTGACCCCATTCTCACCTACTGCGTGGTTTCCCAGGATAGCCACCCTGGCCTCGGAAAGCATCATAGTTCCCTCTGCCAGCACCATACGGGGCATGCGGGTACGGAGGGCCTCCTGTAGGGACTGCAGGGCGCACAGCACCAGCTGTGAAAAAGATCAGTGTTCAGCCTGTTTCCCTCTAGCGCCACACAGCCACCAAACCCTTTCAGCCCCCTCCCACACTTACCTCCATAGCCCAAAATGGGGGGCCGGGGCTGGCCATAGGGCATCAGACCCTGGGGAGTTTGGTGTGGGTAGGGGAGTCCCGGGGTCAGACCTGGGGGGAGTACAACACAGACAGGGACATGAATTACTGCGGGGGGGGGGCAGGAGGTGTTGCACAAGTGACTTCTAAGGAATATGGTCTCAGTATATGGCAGAAACTTTTCTTAGGAAATGACAGATTAAAGAGGAATCCTGCACAGTCAAAGGAGAAATGCACCAGACCCTCATGGATCGTATCTTACTCTGGGCAGGACCAGGGGGCTGGGCCGGCTTGATCTCCGGCAGAGCTGGGCGTTTGGCATCTGTGAGAAAGTTGTTGAAGAATGCCACTTCCTTCTTTACCTCCTCAATCTTCTCTGCGTGTTTGTTGAAGATATGTTTGCGCACAAACTCGGGACCCTGGGCGGAAAGGAAAAACATCAGGGCAGAGCAGCAAGTTGATGTGTGCTCTGCTCCCCCAATCCCAGAGCGAGCCCAGAAAAGTGGACAGCCTCCCTTCTGCCAAGCAGCTGAGCATCTTCCCCCAGGCCATTAGGTGTCTTCAAGCCCCAGCCCCACCTCCCACCATTCTAATGGGGCCAATTCTCTAACATCCCAGACCTTGAATTTCTTGCCACTGAGAGGACACAGCCACTTATCCTTGCCCAGTTCCTGGGTGTTAGAGGTAACAAATTTTTCCACTTCCTGCTCAGGATCCTTGCGGCCCATCTTCTGGGCCTCTTCCTCAGACAGGGATTCCCGCACACTCAGCAGGGGGGTCAGCTTCTCCTCAAAGGTTTTCTGCCACTCCAGCACTGTGGCAAGAAGCAGAGAAAGGAAGGCTGAAGAAGGGTATAGAGCAAGGGACAGGAGAGGGGACCAGGAGAGGGTGGCAAAGTGCTGCCAACAGAGGGGGGCCGCAGCTGGGAAGAGTGGAAACGGAAAGGGACTCAGGCACAGGGGACCTGGGGGGGCACCTTCTCCATGACTGATGCGGTTGGGAGGCATGGGCCCCCGAACGTGGATGATGCCGCAGCGATTTGGCATCTCATCCTCATTGGGGTACTCGCAGGTGTTGTAATAATCCAGGGAATGCACAATACGCAGATAGAGGAGGAGCTTATCCAAAACCTAAGGGGACAGAAGCCACTGGGTCCCCACTCTGGCGCTTTGTTTACATCTATGTCCCTCCAAGCCTGATGCTCACAGGTGGGCTTTAGGGAGCTGATTACATCACGTCTATGATTCTCAGGGATTAGTCCACTGCTGAATTCATAGCTAAATGCAATTTAGGGGGTGAAGCCTGGTGTGAGGTGGGTCACTGGGAAAGGGACTGGGAAAGGTGTTATCTCCCTCCCTCTCTCTTCCCTTGATCTTTCTGCCTCCTGTAAGAGGCAGGGAGACTGTCATCTCTCTTCTCCCTGTAACCATGCCATAAACTCATCACTTTTCCTCCTCTGCCATGCTGCCCTGCCTTGGAGCCAGCTGACTT
Organism: Dinomys branickii; assembly: GCA_004027595.1. Classification (NCBI taxonomy): domain Eukaryota; kingdom Metazoa; phylum Chordata; class Mammalia; order Rodentia; family Dinomyidae; genus Dinomys; species Dinomys branickii. The sequence continues at coordinate 55,051 of PVLD010008074.1, read as the reverse complement.
TGAACTATAACCTCTACTAACGGTGAATCAAAATAAACATTTTCTCCTTACAATTGTGGGTATCAAGTATTGTCTTAGCTACAAGAAAGTTACTAAGGCCAGGTGTGTGGTACATGCCTGTAATCCCAGCACTCAGGAGGCTGAGGCAGGAGGATCACCTAAGGTTCAAGGCCAGTTTGGGCTACATAGTAAGTTCAAGGCCAGCCTGGGCTACATAGTAAGTTCAAGGCCAGCCTGAACTACATGGTGAGACCGTCTCAAAAGAAAAAAAAAAGTAAGACATCCTTTCACCCCCAAAGCCATGTGCCCATGCCCCCTGCAAAGCTAGAGCTGGCACCTTGATCAGCTTTTCATCTCGCTCCACATTGATCTCTGCTGGGTTCCCTTCCTTCGGAGGCTCCTCAGGGGGAGCCCCCCCACTGCTCCCCAGCAGCTCCTCTTCCTCAGCACTCACTTCCTCGATCAGGTAGTCAGTGATGTTCTTCAGGATTGGGTTCTGTGAGGGCAGACTCTGCTGGAGGGGAAAAGGGGCAGAGAGACGAAGTCCCCTCAGGGCAGGCAGGAACCTGTGAACCGCCACACGGGAGGGCAGGGGAGTGGAGTGGGGCTCACTTGATGGAACCGGCACCTCTGCTGTCACTTGTACTTGCCCCACCCAAGCCCACAGATTCTGGTAGAAGACAGAGGTAGTGTACCCAGAGAGGGACAAACAAGTGAGGGTGTGGGTGGGCACAAGGGGGCACTGACTGCCAAAGAGCAAGTAAGAACGGGTACGGAGTAAAGGAGGCGGTGCCAGCTGCTTTGGAAACGGTCTCCTGGGGAGTCACTGACTGTCGGCAGAGGAGGTGTCCCCGGCTCGGAGGCCCAGAGCTGGGTCCTGTCATCTAGCGTGTGGATCAGCTTGGCCGCCAACTTGATGTCATTGCGCACTATCTGCTTGTGCTGGGTAATGCCATTGATGTTGCGCACACGGCGGGTCAGATCTCTGTTCACACCTGGGCTCAGCTCACACTCACGGAGCTGCAAGAAGATGAAATCAGAAAACTGACCAAGCTGGACAGTTGCACATGCCTGTTATCCCAGTACTTGGGAGGCTGAGGCAGGAGGATCAAAGCGAGTTCGAGACCAGCCTGGAAGGCATAGTGTGTTCAAGGCCAGCCTGAACTACATAGTGAGATCTTAATCTCACAAAACCAAAGGAAAAAAAGAAAAAAAAAGAAAGGGGCTGACCAACAACTGCAACCACTGCCCCAGAAACAGCAGCTCACAGGCTGAGAATACAGCGACTGTTAGGGCTGTGAGCTCCCTGAGGACAGGGACCAAAGAGGTCCTGACACAGACAGGGCCAGGCAGTTAACATGAGCACAGTCAATGGATAAAAATGGGCAGAACGAAGGGACGAAGGAGGCAGAAGTCACAGGGTGGACAGAGAGCCATGCTTTCTCTTGTTTAAACAGTCCCAGCAGGGCTTGGTGGCACATGCCTATAGTCCTAGCACTCAGGAGGCTGAGGCAGGAGGATCATTGCGAATTCAAGACTAGCCTGGGCTACAAAGTGAGCAAAGGGCCAGCCTGAGCTACATAGTAAGACCCTGTCCCAAAAAAAGACCAAAAAAAAAAAAAAAAAGAGTCCCACTCCCAGCACTCACTCGGATATTCTGCAGGTTCCAACAGATCTCTTTAATGTTAACACTACGGTCAAAGGTTACCCAGCCACGACGGAAGAACCTACATGACAAAGAACATCCCTGTTTCTGGATGGAGATGGCGGGGGCTGTTACCCAATTCCCATGTATTCTAAGTGTCCAGTTCCTCACCTCCTCTCGGGCTGTGGCTCCGACAGTGCCACACGCATAAAACCTGGGTATCTTTTACAAAGCTGCAAGAAGCAGGGAGGACAGAAACCCCATTCAGTGATTCAAGGACTCATTTCTTCCTCCAACCCACTGGGGCAATTTATTTTAACCCTATCCTTGGGCAAGGAGAAACCACCTCAGCACTTGACAGAGTGCAAGCAACCCTTGAAAATCAGCAGGAGCCCACAGGAAGGGGCTCCCTATCTAACATGCAGACCGAGACTGCCTGCTCTCCACCCACTGCCCCAAAGGCTCTGTGCCTAGCGCCAGGCTGGCTGCCCAGTACCAACTTCCCCACTCACAGAGATTATCTCAGCCCGGGAGATGTTGGGGGCGATGTTGCGCATGAAGAGGGAGCAAGTCTTATGCAGGGGCCGGGGCTTACATTCCAGCCCCACAGCGTCCTTAGGCTTCTCCCTTTCCTCTTCCTTGGGCTTCTCCTTTTCCTTAAGGGCTTCTTCTAGGCAGGAAATGGTAGGAGTTGGTGAGGTTTTATTATTAATTTTGGTGGAGCAGACAGAAGAGCTGTTACTGACCTCCAACCCGATGACATCCCCCCATACACATCACCAGCCTCTCCCTTCACCCTACCCCTGGGCAGCCTACCGGTCTCCTCTTTGTCCTCCTCAGCTTGGCCACTCTCAGACTCAGACTCAGACTCAGACACACTGCCTTCATCGAAGCTGTCATCACCACTGTGCTTCCTGTTTCGCTTCTTGCTACTCTGTGGGAGGCACAGTGAGGAGGCTGAGTCAGTGAACCCTGGCCCTGCCTGACTACTGGCCCTATGCCAGCGACACCTTACCTTTTTAGCTTCCTTTTCAGAGTCTTCTTTCTTCTCTTCTTTGTCCCCGTCACCCTCAGATTTCTTGGTTTTGTCATCATTAGAGCTGTCATTTTCTGCCTACAGGTGGAGACCACCGAGGATGTCTAAATCTCTCCCACCTTTACCAGGGCCCCCCTCCCCGCCTGAGCCGAGTTTCAGCTCCCCGCCCCGCCCCACATGCAGCCCTCTAGCTCCAGCTCCTTTGGACCCCCCAGTAGTCCAACCTGCTTGCCATCTTCTTTCTTGTCATCCTTATCACCCGTCTTGCGTTCTCCGTCCCCCAGGCCTGCTCCGGCCCGGCCTTCCTCTTTCTTACTGGGCTCCCCGGGCTTTCCTGCCTGTTCTTCCTCCTCCTCCTGCTCCAGGATGCGTAGATCATTCTCTGTGCCTCCTTCCATCTTAATCACAGCTACTCACAAAGACAGCAGAGGTCATAATCAAGGGCTCAGCTTCTGTCGACCTGCTTCCATCTCCCACCCAAGACCATGGTCACCTAAGCACCTCCATCTGCCCAAGTCCACACACCTGCATCCAGCATCTTGACAATAGCATCCGCTCGGTCTATGTCCAGGAGAAGGTTATCAAACCAGCCACTCTCCATGAGGGACAAGAACACTCTCAGCCTGTTCTGCAGGGCCCCTCGGGCTTCCTGCCGACGCTTTCCCACCTCGTCTGGGTGGTACTTAGACCGAAACCTGGGAAGGAAGCAGGGGAAGGAGAGACGAAAGAGTCAGCAAAGGCTGGGGCCAGGATGCAGGGAGGGGCCCAGGAAAGACAGGCCATAGCCCCCATCCTCTCACACCCACAAAAGGTCCTAAGAGCAGAGAGAGTAGGGGAGAGGGGTACATGAGAACCGCCCCACACCCCAAAAGGAACCACAGGTTGTGCTCTGAAACAATATGGGGTAGAGCCAGGAACTAAGAGCTCTGGATTTGGGAAGATCAGTGCCTACGGGGGAAGCCAGGACTGAGAGGCAGATTTATGACTGAGTCTCTGGGAAACACTAACTTAAAAAAGTGGAATTTCCCCAGCTCCAGAGAGGAAGGCTAAGGAAACGGTTGGCCCCAAAGAACCTCCCTCTCAATGCCAACCCCCGGTTACAGTCATTCCGGCTCCCACCAATTCCCTCCACCCCTAGGTGGAAGACAGAAGGAAACCTGAAGTGCACTGGACAGAAAAAGCCAAAAGGCAGGACACCTTTCTCCCCCCTTGGGAAGAACAGCAAGGTGGTGAAGGGACAGGAAGAGGGCGAAGGGAGAACTGCAGTGCCCACAAAGCCTCAGGGACAGTGAGAGGCCGGAGGGTTCAGGTAAAGCATAAACAATAAAACATGTCAATAGGACCTTGGGAGAGGGATACAGAAGAAATTAGGAGTATGAGAAAAGAGAAAGGAAGGAAGGGAGAGGCCCAGAAATCAAAAAGGGAAAAACTGAGGACCAGACAAACTTGAGAGGGAGGGAGTGTTAGGCAGAGAATGGGGGACAGGGACAGAGAAAGAACAAAGGTAAATGAGGTTGGGACCAAGACAGAGAGCAGTTAGGAAGAGAGGACAGTGAAGACAAAACAGAACCACGAGTTGAGCAGAGAGGAAAGGAAAGCCGCAGGCATCACCTCCAGGATCTTTACCTTGGCTGCTTGGTCAAACAGAGCTCAAGATTTAACTAGTGGCGCCCAGGGCCCATGCTGGCTGGTGGGCACCGGCTGGCTCCTGGCTGGGGCGCCCGGCCCAGATGCCCCACCCCCGCGGGACTCCGCGGTGGGGGCCCTGACTGACTAACTGCCTGAGCAATCACATTCAGCTAGACTGCTGCATTGTGCACAGCAGGGCCCTGCCTGTCTGCCTGGCCGGGGCAGGTGGCTCAGCCCAGGGGCTCATGTATGGGCTGGGTATGGTGGGGGTGGAGGTGGGTTTGCTCCGAGCTCCGTCGATGAGCGGGTGTAGTTCCCAGTTCTGGCTCTTTTCAAGGAGGAGGAGCAGAAAGAGGATGAGGAGGAGGAGCAGGAAGGGGGGAAAAGATGGTTGATTAAAATTAAAACATCCACAAAAGGAAAAAAAATTAAATTCTTTTTCTGTCAAATGACCCTGAGATCTTTGCTTTTCTTGTCTGGATTCTCTCGTCGCTTTTGGGAGGATGCCACTGTCACACAGGGTCCTGGTGATCAGGGATGACAAGGACCCAATACCAGCAAGTGGGAAGCAGTCTGTCTGCTTCCCCAAGGGGCCAGGTGGCTCTGGCCGGTTGCCTGGAGGTGTCCCCGTGAGGACAGTGGAAAAGGGAGACGGGAGGGCAGGGGTTGTGGCAGTCACTGGAGGAGGAGACCCCACCAGCCAATGCTGTTATACGCCCCTCCCCCACCCCAGGAATTCTGGATTGGGAAAATGGGAAGAGGACAGGGCTGCAGCTTCACTGGCAGGGCCAGGGAAACATGCCAGGGAAAAGGAATTTGGGGTACTTACCACTCCTCGTCTTTATGAGCCAGGAAAAAATCCTGCATCTGCTGCCTTCGAAAATCTAGCTTGTAGTCATTATACCGCTTGACAGCCTCGGTCTCATCCACAGAGTCATCCAGCGACAGCAGGAACTCCTTGAAGGTCTTCATTACTGGCGGCGGCACACCCAAGTCAACCTCAGCGATGCTGCCCAGCCTGGGGGCAGCAAGAGGTTTTGGTGTGTATGGGAGAGTGGAGGGCTAAGTGGACAGCTGCCCCCTTCCTGTGCCCACCACAGATGCTACCCCCAAGCACAAAGCATTCCTCAGTACCCAATCCACTCCCCAGCTCTAGCTGGGGTCCTCATTAACCTCAAGCCATGCCCCAAGCCTGCCAACTCCATTCTCCCAAGAACCCTGTAACACTAGGTCTTTACCTGGCCTGGATAGGCAGTACATGGTGCTGCATGATGTGGACGTCTGGGTGGCCCCAGGGCTGAGGGGGGCCATAAGTTGGGCCCCCACCCCCCCCAGCATAGGGCATCTCATAGCCACTGTGGTATGGGTCAGAGCTGTGCTCATCCCTGAGGGCAGGGGACACAAATGTCAGAGAAGAAACCAGAACCATCTCACCAGAGCACGAATGAGAGCAAGAGGAAGGCGCACACACAGAATGTGGTTCTCTTACCCAGAGTTTGAAGGGACAAAGAAACAATGGGGTAGGGTGGTCTGAGAACAGAAAACAAGCTTTCGGCAGGGATGAGGGCAGACAGCTGAGACTACACAGAGAGAAACTGACACCATCTCACCAGTCTCGCCGCATGCGCTTCTGCGGGGGGCTGAGCTCGTGGCGAGGAGGAGAGAAGCGCTCCCGGCGATTCCGGTCATAGTCACGATATTCACCCCGACTGCGCCGCTCGCGGCCACGGTCCCACTCCCTGGAAGCAGGAACCAATGTCAGTCATTAAAGGCACAGCCGGCCAGGCCAAGGCCACCCCCGAGCAGGCGCCTCCTATGAGACTGACGTACCACTGACATACCACACCGGAAATCTAAAACTACAGGACTATATTTCTGGTTAAAACTATACTCCTAGAGACCCTCGCCCGTTGCCATCACTTTAGCCCCAGCTCCAAACCCGACTTCCACCAGCCCAGCCTCTTTCCCACGCTACAGACCCACTGAAGAACCTTCTGCTAGTGGGCGGGGGTTGTGGCTCAGTGGTGGGACACTTGCTTGGCATTTATGAGGGCCTGGGTTCCAGCCCCAGAATTGGGAGGGAGGGAGGGAGGGAGGGACGGACGGAGGGACGGAGGGAGGGACGGAGGGAGGGACAGGAGGAGAAATCCTCTACCAGAAGTCAGCTATCTCAAATTCATCCAGCACATCAGAAATGACTTCCTATTCCCATCACTGAGAGGCTCACGTTCTGTCCAGATATCAAGCACTGTCCTCTCCACCAATGGCACTGTCTTACCGATCTTCCACCTACAGCCTGGCAAAGCTGCACTGCCTCTGCCACCTCCAGACTTGGCCCCAGTCCCCAGCATTGGTTGTTCACCTGTCTCTGCTTTCTCTACTGTCAAAGTAATCTTGGTTGAACACAAATCTGACCAAGTCCTACGCTCTTGCTTAACTGCCAGTAAACCACTTAGTAAGGTCTCTGGTTGTCCTAGCTCTCACCCCAGCCTTTTCACCAGGGTCCAGCCATTCTCAGGCCACTCTTAACAAAAACAAAAGATTCTCTGCTCTTGAGGCCTCATTTTACAGTACTGAGAGATAAACACTTGCATGTGTAGTGCTGAGGACGGAACATGGAGCCTCACACGCCCAACCCTGAGCTGCATCCTTACTACTGTAAGACAGTATGAGAACACCCAAGAGCCTCTGCTCTTGTGGGTTATATCTATCAATACTTACTGTATTCAAAATTAAGAAAGAAAAGTTGAATACCTATTCATCTTAAAATCATACATTAACATAAATCACATTTTATTAAAAATTACTATGTCCCCCCCAAAAGAAATTACTGAAAAGAATGTGCTGTTTTTGCATTTTTACACATCTCTTCAAGACCTTACTAGAAGACAGTTTTTACATTCAGTTTCTTGTCATATATTGTTTGGTGGAAAAACATGAAGAAAATCTGAGCCAGGCATGGTGGTGCAGGCCTGTAATCCCAGAACTCAAGAGGCTGAGGCAGGAAGATTATCATGAGTTTAAGGCCAGTCTGGGCTACATAGTGAGACCCTGTCTCAAAAAAAAAAAAAAAGAAAAGAAAAGGTGCTGAGAAGCATGCCCTCCTAGAGGGCATCATGGTGGTCAGAAACTGGGGTCGAAGAAACTGATTGAGGAGACCAGTGATATCGAAGATTTATTCAAGGAGGAAGATTATAAGGAAGAAAATAACTATTCCACAGAAACATCAGGGGCCCCCAAGTGGAAAGAAGACCTCTTTTCCCGGAAGGCGGTGGAGGTCTTCCTGCAGCAGCAGCACCAGACCTCCGAAAGCTTGTTTACAGGACAGTGACAGAAAAGGATGATGATGACCGGGAGGGCTGTTCCACACCAGGCCGCTGAAGGAGGGTGCAGGCACAGGCTGATGCGGGCTGATGCGTGGCACTGCTCCCCGTTTCCTGTGGAAGTGCCCACGACTGGGACTTGAAGGAGGCTATGAGCAGTATCCCATATCGGTTCATGACGGGCAAGTGGGAAGAAGACAAGGATGCAGCTAAGATCTCAGCAGAAGGTGATGAGTTCCACGGGGACTCTGACCTAGAAACAGGATGTGCACAAGGGAAAGCCAGACCCGATGCTAAGACTGAAGATGTAGAGGGAGAAGTCAAGGAAGAAACTGACCCCAGCACACAGGAACGTGCCAAGAAAAAGCATTTGGAGAAAAAGAGAAAACTGAAGGAGCTGTTTGATGCAGATGATGAAGGAGCAAGCACTTATTTTGATGATCTAATTTTAAGGGAGACATGCAGAAACAAGCACTTAACCAAGCAGAATTTGAAGATCAGGACGGTGAAACCAGACTTCAGTATGAAGGTTTTCAACCTGGGATGTGTGTCTGAACTGAGATCGAAAACGTGCCCTGTGAATCTGTAATGACCTCTGACCCCTACTACCCAGTTATTCTGGGTGGCTTGGGCAACAGTGAGGGCAACGTGGGGTATGTGCACATGTGTCTGAAGAAACATCGCTGGTATGAGAAAATCCTTTAGTCCTGAGCTCCAAACATTTTTTTTGTTAGGTGGACGAGGTTTCAGACCATTCCATTCTATTGCACTGAAGACCACAATGGACAACAGAGGCTTCTAAAATAAACCCCGTGACACATGCACTGTGGAGCAACCTTCTGGGGTCCTATCACCCCACGAGGAACTGGGTTCTTGGCAATACAGTCCGCCAGTGGTGTGATGACTGATTTCCAGAGAGCTGCAACGGGGTTGTCCTCTATCTGGATAAATCCATAAAAATTGTGAAGAAATTAAAACCAACTGATTTTCCTTACAAAATTTTCAAGAATATTTCATTTATTAAGGGAATGTTTAATTCTGCCTTGGAAGTGGCCAAATTTACAGGTGGTGTGATCTGAACCGTCAGTGGAATTAGGGGACAGATCAAGAAAGCAGTGTGCGTTCCAGAGGGGGCTTTCCAGGCAGCTTTGAGGACAAGCTACTACTGAGTGATACTGCCTTCATGAGAACGCGGTACCGTGTCCATCTCAGCCTTTTATAACCCAGTTACATCTCTGCTGAAACCAGTGGGTGAGAAAGACACACAGTCAGGAATGTGGACCACAGGTCAGCTCAGGCTCACCGGTGGGATCAAGCTGAAGACCAACAAGGAGTTCCTGTATAAACCAATCTAGAGGCAAAAAGAAACATTTTAACTCACTACACATTCCCAAAGCCTTGCAGAAGGCTCTGCCATTGAAGAACAAGCCCAAACTCCAAGCAAGGGCCGGCCAGGTGCCCAGGGACAGGTGGAGGCCAGCTGTCACCACGAGCCTCATGAGAGGAAGATCCTGGCTCTTCTGGATGCACTGAGCACAGTGAACAGGCAGGTGAAGAAGGCCAAAGAGCAGCGGCACCTCCTCAGTGAGGAGCACGCGAGGGTGAAGCAGAAGGGCCTCAGGAAGAAGCTTTTCCGAATCCAGGGCCAGAGGGAGAGAAGGAATCAGAAGTCCAGTCTGAAGGGGGCTGGGAGCAGTTGAAGGGCCTGCAGGATGGAGGGGCTGGCTCTGGCTCCAGAGATGTATGGGTCAGAGTCTCACCGCATTTGTTAATAAAGCAGGGGTCTGGAACCCAGGAGAGACCTCTGCTGGACACATAACCCTGTCTGTGCCTTCAAGAGGAGAAATGGGAAGACTGCTGGTAGGACTGTTGCTCATTCTCTGCATCCAGACATATAGGGATCTGAAGCAGTGTAACTTAGTTACATGTATTATTTTACTTTCTTCTGCCTATCTCAGTTGAATCATTTTGTGCAATAAAAACACCACTAAAATATTTTCTAGTTTAAAGAAAAAGAAAAAAATCTGCCCTCATACTGATATGTGTTTACAAAAGGAAAAATTTTAGAAGCTGGGCATGGTTTACATACTCCTCAAATCACAGTATGTGGGAGTTTGAGGTCAGCCTGGGCTATGCAGAGACCTATCTCAGGAAAAAAAATAAATGCTCTAATACAAGACTCTTCAGATAACTTGGTATATTCTTCTGTTTCTAGATAATGCCTCACCTCAACAAGAAGGGATTTCCTTTTTAAGAGTCAGGGTCTTACTACCTGGCTAGGCTGTCCTCCTCCAGCCCCTAAGCTCAGGCAATCCTCTTGCCTCAGCTTCCCAAGTACTGAGAACTGCAGGTCTGCACCAGGCAATTTCTTTTGTGTTGTTTGTTAGGGTCTTGCTGTGTGGTTCAGGCTGACCTTGAACTCGCTATGTATTAGCCTCAAATTTGTAGGGATGCTCCTGCCTCAGCCGCTTAAGTGCTGGGATTATAGGGATGTACCATCACACCAGGATAAAAAGAAGATTCTTTTTTTTTTCCTTTGTCTTTTTGAGACAAGTGTCCAGCTATGTAGTTCATGCTGGCCTTGAGTTCACTTTGTAGCCCAGGTTGGTCTTGAACTTGCAACAATCCTCCTACCTTAGCCTCCTGAGGGCTGGTATTACAGGCGTGTGCTACCATGCCCAGATGAAAGGTAAACTCTTAAAGGCTAGTTGGAATATTTAATATAAAACCACATTGGTGACCATCTGGTTTAACACTACATTAAAATTATTGTCCTACTTTGTTCTTTGAACAGCTCTTGATATGTGCCATCATAGCATACCAAAATACCATCTTCATTAGAGCACTGCTTTTGCTCTCAGAAAAATCTTTAAGTACAGTGTGGTACCTTGGTTCACAAATGCTTTTTTGGTAAACAATTCAGTTAGCAAACAGAACCGTTTGGCAGAATTTTGTTTTTGTTTTCAAACTCTGTATTGAGTGAAAAACACAACAGAAGCCATCTTTCATTTCCCACATAACACAAATGTGGCCATCTTTTCCAAAACTGTAGAACAAATTAAGTTCATGAACTGAGGTACAACTGTACTAGGAAGCTATCAAGCTCACATCAGTAGATACAAGTCTTCCAAAATTTTAGTTTTCACTGGAAAGTTCTATGTCTTACATTTTTCATTGCTGAGACAGAATACCCAACACCCACAAGTTAAGGAAGGAAAGGTTTATTTAACTCATAATTTGTACAGGTTTCAAGTCCATAATCAGCTGGCTCCAAGGCAAGGTGGCACAGCAGACAGGCATCACAGAGGAGAAATAGTTTACAGTGGGTAGAACGTAGCAAAGCAAGCTAGGGACAAAATAAGCCTCTTCTTGTCCCTTATACTGTATCCAGGCTACTGGGACTAGGGTGATGCAAAACCAATGAGTGGACAGATTTAATAATCACCCACCCTTAATCCTAGCATTAATGAATCAATCACACACTAGATCCAACCACATCTGAAAAAGCTACACCTATGACCACATGAGGCTTTGGGGGCACATCTAAACACAACCCCTAACATTCTACTTCATCACTGGCAACAAACACTGCCAGCTATCTTCTAATAAGTCCTCTCATTCATTTCTGAGATGTCTGCCAAATACTCAAATACAGTATGAACCTCTAATGTCAGTCATTCATTCAAGTTAAAAACAGCATCACCTGGAAAAAAGTTTAGTTCTTCTTGTAACTATCACACAACTCTTGCCCAAAGTAACTATTGTCCTATATCCAGTAGGATTAATTATATGTACTTCTCTCTCCTTTTTTGGTCTTTCTGAGACAGGGCCTCTCTGCTACATGGTTCAGGCTGGCCTTGAGCTCACTTTGTAGCCCAGGCTGGCCTCGAACTCCCAACAATCCTCCTTCCTCAGCCTCCCAAGTGCTGGGATTACAGGCCTGTGCCACCACACCTGGCAATTATGCGTACTTTTCACTTTGCCATATTGAAAAAAAATACAGTCAAGATTTTCACAGTAAAATGAAAAAATTTTTATTGCCCCATCAAAGATAATTAAGTAAAACTTTTTTTTAACCCTGGTACCACTTTCCTGATTTTTTACTAAGGCATCAGCAGTTTTACCCACCAGTGCTCCTGCACCGTCACTGAAAACATCTATATTACAGTCTACCACAAAATCAACTTTAACGTCACAGACTCCTTGGGGTCTGCAGACAAGCTGAGAACCACTACACTGAGCAAACTCAAAGATATCCTCTTGTCAGCAGTGTCCTGCCCATGACCTCAAGCTGTTCACGTTATCAAGTCCAGGAAATTCCCACTCATTTTTCTAAGCCTGGCTTAGTGTCACTTTTCTGCAACTCTCCGACACCTCACCTCTGGCAAGCACTATTCCCCTCTTCACTGTCCACTTCCTCAGCAGCTATCATCTGTACCACCATCTCTTACACATACACGTATATAGTACACACCCAAGGCCATTTTGTACACCATGCCAAACCCCAAACCAGAAGCTCCTAAAGGAAGTAACCGTATCTTACCTTACCTAGAATTCGTAATACCTTGAATTTCTCCTTAGAAAATACCAAAAGAAACAAAATTTTAGGCTGGGCATGGTGGCCCAGGCCTGTAATCCCAGCACTCACCTATAATCCCAGCATTTAGGAGGCTGAGGCGGGAGGATCCCTGCTAGTTTGAAACCAGCCTGGGCTACAAAGTTCAAGGACAGCCTGAACTGCACAGGGTAACCCTGCCTCAAAAAGACAAAAAAGAAGAAGTTCTAGGCCAGGTGTGGTGGTGTTATGCCTCTCATCCTACACTTGACTGTAATCCCAGCAGAGGATGCTGAGGTAGGGGGACTGCTTCAATTTTGAGGCCAGCCTGGCTTACAAAGTGAGTTCAAGGCCAGCATGTACTCCATAGTGAAACCTGCCTGAAAAAAACCACCAAAAAAACCCCCAAAACAAAGTTCCACAAACCCTCCACCACTAGGGTGTGCAGTGACTGCCTGACCAATTTACTAAACTGACTTTTTTTCCCAACAATAATGGACAAATAGATTCTTACCACAAAAAGTTACTTCAAACTACTAGGAAAATGTTTCCAAATTGACACTGCGATTCACTCACTGAAAGGTCATCTCTGTGTGTATTTTTTTCTGTTGTTGGGACCTGCATCACCCATGCTGATCTGGAATTGAAGATTCTTCAGCCTCAAACCGACAAGTATTTGGGATTACTGGTGTGCACCATGGGCAAAAATATCTGAATATTTTTTATGCCCCTGTAATCCCAGCACACCTGTGGTCCCAGCACTCAGGAGCCTGAAGCAGGACGATCACAAGTTTGAGGCCAACCTGTGCTACCTGGAAAGACCTTGTCTCAAAAAACCAAGAAGAAGACAAAAAAAAAAAAAAAGATGACACCTTAGAAAACTAGAGAATTGATTCGAACCAGGCATGGTAGTGCATGCCTGTAATCCGAGCACTTGGGAGTCTGAGGCAGGAGGATTGTGGTGGTTTCAAGACCAGCCTGGGCTACAGAGTGAGATGCTGTCTCAGAAAAAAACAATAAAGATAACATTAAAATAGTGTGTATGTGTGTGTATAGATACATATACACACAGGAAGAAAGACAGAGACAGAACTATATTATCTATACGTCTACATGTATGTTTCTACTTTTCAGGAAACCCATATTACAACCTCTCCAGTCTGGTCAATTGTGTATTATCGATTTTTCAACCTTTTTAAAGTATAATTTAAACACTGAGACACACACTTTGGAGCTTGTGGTAAGTAGTGTTTTTTCCATACACAAACCCTGAGCTCCATTGCTGTGCTCTTGAGAACTTGTCAAAAACGGCAAACAGGCAGAACCACAGAAAACGGTCCAACAAGGAACTTCACTACGGTTCATCCTAATAAAAATTTAACCAAAGAAAAAAAAAACCGCGACTGTACAACGGAAAGGAATCAAACAGCAAGACAAAATTACCGGTCATTCCAATCATCTCCTCGCCGTCTTTCATCTCTTTCTCGAGAACGGTCGTAGTCGCTACGCTCTCTTCTGAACTTGTCCCTGCGCCTTCGATCGTACTCGTCATCGCTGTCACCCATGGCGCGGTCCGGGCGGGCCTGGGACCCGGGGAGGGTCGGGCAAGGTGTTGGACAAGGACGAGGCGGGAGACGTTCCCCCCGCGGGGACAGCGCGCCCGCCCGCCTCCCGCCGAGCCCAGCCCCGCGCGGCTCCAGCCATCTCAGACTCAAGCCCCGCCGCTCCCCCTCGTCCCGCAGGCGCCGCGGTCCCGGCCCGCCAGCCCAGCCGCCTCCCCCGGCCCACCCCTCCCCCACCTGGACGCGGCCTGGACCGTTGGTCGTGCGCGCGCGGCCCGGCTTGTTTTCCGGGCGAGCCGGACGTGCGAGAGGGAGACACTGGGTTCTCGACCAGGAGACCAAAAGAAAGGGCAAGAGAATGGGACAACAGAGAACAAAGGGCCGCGCGCGCCCGTCACGCGCGTTGGTACCACTATCCAAGCAGGGACCCTAAACACAAACGAAGCCCCGCACTCGCAAGTCGCGAGGTGGAAAAAAAGCGAAGAACGCAGGGCGCGACTAACATGGAGGATGATGGGAAGGAACCGGGACACAACTCTCGCGCGCTTTTCTGGACGAGAACTTCGAGCGAGAGGAACTACGGAAGCCCCGACTGGACCAAGCCAAGCCCTTGGAAGGTAATGGCGCCTTTTGGACGCCAAGAGAACGAGTCCCTGTATTCGGGTCAAAGTTCCCGCACTTACAGATGTTTCGCGGGTTTGGCCAGTTTGCGTCCAGCAGTTGTCTTCCACAGGCCCTGTGCTTGGGTGCTGCCCGACCCCTCGGAAGTGGTTTTGCCCCCTCCCCGCGCAGGACGTGGGCTTTGGGAGGGCGAGCGTTTGGGGAATAGCGGATAGAAGCAACCATTTTAAAGCGTCTGCTCCCACCATTTTCTGTTCCCACCAGTCTTTACTGGTGTCTCAGTGTGCGTTATCTGCAAAACCGTTTGTGCCTCCCCTTCTTGGACAGACGTGTGTCTTCATGCAAAACGGGTAGCTCTGCCTTAACCTCAGTAGTCTGGTGGCATTAGCTGCGGGCGGGCTACCATCCTGAGCAGCAAGGGGAATTGGCCTGCCCCGGGTTAAATGAACCACCGCACCTGGGGATAACACCAGATCTCTTTGCAAGGACTTGAATGTGAAGCTTGGTGGGAAATGTGGCTTCCCTGGACCATGATGCAGCCTTTTCCCAACACTGATTAATGGGTGTCTGTACCAAAGTTCGTATATAAAGTGTATGATCAGACTGGATTGCAGCTCAAGGGTAGCGCTTGTGCTTGCCTAGCATGCACGAGGCCCTCCATTCAGTTCCCAACACACACACACACCAGAGCTAAAAAGACCCAGGTTCTGATTTTTCCAGCATTTGACAACTATGCAATTTGGGAAATCATATCTCAGCTCTGGCATTCTTATGTGTCAAATGAGCAGTGTATTGGGCTGCTGTGAGACCGGATGAGACCATAGACTTGAAAGTGTTTTGTAAACTCTTGAGAGATTATTATTTCATGATTGGAGGCAGAAAAAACAGCATTTGGTGAAAGACTTGTAAATGACAAAAAAAAAAAAAAAAGACTTGTAAATGCATATGTCAGGGAAGGTGATGGCTGGGGACTCAGATCACAGCAGATGCTTGTAGGAAGACTCAGCAGTCAGTGGTGACAGTGGCTGAGAGCTCTTGAATGCGCCAGGCACTGCAGGCCTTGCACAAGATGTGTCCGTCCAGTGGGTAGCAGCCCTGACATTCCCCCTCCGAGGACAGCAGCAGCCCACATTCCTGTTGGCAGGAAGAACAGCTTTCCATCAACTCAGGCCCCTGGGTCTCTTTCCCTTGCTGCCCTACCCAGTACCCCAGGCCCCCTCACCTCGCACTTGTAACAGCCAATGTGAAAACTGCGATCCAGAGCAACAATTCTCACTGTCTCCTCCTGACCCGGCTCAGGCATGATGGCCCCACCACACACTGAGCAGCGTGGGGCAAACTTCCTGGGGTGGAAGAGAACCGAGGAGGCTGTCAGTGCCCAGGCGTGCAGCCCAGAGAAGTAGGATGCAGGAGACCACAGGAGGTACCAAGGTATGCTTTTGGGTCTTGGGGAAAACAGTGGTATCAGAAAGAGACAGAGGGCCAGACATCCTGAAGCAGCCAGGAGCCAGGCCTGACCTGTGGAAGTCCTCGATGCAGTGGATCTGGCTGGTGGCATCCACAGTGAAGGGGATACCGTCCAGGCCGCGGTGGCAAACCACACAGGTAAAGCAGCTAGGGTGGTAGGCCTTCCCCATAGCCCGCAGGATCCGGTCCAGGATGGGCTGGGAGCACGTGGAGCATTTCTCCAGGGTGGCCTATTGGGAAAGAGGGCAAGAAGGTCTGAGAGAAGCCATAGCAGCAAGGAAGCCACCTGCCAGCCCAGCCATGCGAATATGAAGCCTCTGCATATGACTGGGGGGGCGGGGGGGTGGGAGGAGGAAGCCCACTTGTGCAGATCTGAGGCTCAGCACTAGGGCTTCCTAGACAAGGCCTTTAACCTCTCTGAGCTTCCACATCCTATAAAATGAATCAATAGTAATCTCTGCCTCACAGGGTTTTTGTAAGAGTTTCACACATTCCCTTAACTCTTAAAAGCCTTCCACTTGGGCCAGAAATATAGCTCAGCAACACCACGCCTGCCCGGCAAGTGTGAGGTCCGGAGTTCGATTACCAGTACCAAAAGAATAGCCTTCCCCTTAAGACTGTTGTCTTTCCCCTAAACAGCCAGTGCCCAGCCACTTCATCCCTCCCTCACTTGTACGTCAGTCTGAGTCCACAGCGTCAAGCCCCAGCCGTCTTTTGGGCTTCAGTAGCAGGTGCCCCCACGGGAGCCCTGCCTGTCTGTCCCGCTGGTGAGTCCAGCCCCCGCCCCCCTCAGCCACTCACCACATAGCAGCTCTCACAATATGCTCTTCTCTCCACAGCATAGAAGTGCTGGCCCCGGAGCTGGACCTGGCATGTGGAACACACGAAGCAGCCAACGTGGAAGACACGGTCCAGGGCCACAACACCAGCCCCGTCCCCGACCACATCTTCTCCACAGCCACCACATCGGCCTGGGCATGGGGGAGGGAGGGGGGCAGATGGGATCGATCTACACAGACCCAGGCCACCAGACCTGCTCTCCCTCCCCACTCTCATCCCACCCGCTCCACGGAGTCAGCTCACCAAAGTACTCCCCGCTGGGCGGGTGGTTCATGTCGTGCACCAACTTCTTAGTCAGTCTCTCCAGTTCTTCCTCCGGAGGCTGGCTCAGGGGAGCCTGCAGATGGGAATCGTGGGAGTTCAGGGTTGCTTTTATCTAGCTCCGAATGCTGTACCAGTTCTCAAGTGCCAGGCAGCTCTACCCAGAAAGCTCATCTGAGAACATCTCAGCCCAAGAGCCAGTGAGCAGCTCTAGTCCCTCCTCCCTGGACGACCTAATCTTTGACTCTGACCCTGCTCCGCACCAAGAGCTTAAATACCAGCTCCAGCCCCCACCCCACCTCCTCAGAGGCTGCTTGTCTGAAGACCCCAAACCTCAATGCTCCAGGCTTACCTGGGGTCCAAGCCCACCTCCTCTTCCTCTTCCGGGGCCAGGGACTCCAGCTGCCTCTTCTTTACCCCCTGGCCCTGGCTCACGGGAGCTCCTATAGCCAGGCCCCCAGACTTCACCTCGGCCTGGGAGGGGAAAATGGGGGCCTGGGAGAGGCCCTGAGGCCTGAAAGGCCCCCCGCCTGGGCGGCCCACAGCCTCTTACTGGCTGGGCCACCTTCACTTGCACAGGGAAGGCAGGGCCAGCTGGGGTGCTGGCAGTAGCATAGGAGGCTGGAGTGGGGCCCCCATAGGGGGCTGCTGGGAGCAGCGGGGGTGGGACACCCCCTCCTCCGTTGGGCTTCAGGGAGCCTGAGCAATAGGCAGGTAGCTGAGGGGGCTCATAAGCCTGGGAAAAGAAGCACAGAGGCAGTGAGCGGGCCTGCTTCGCCACCCACCTTTGCACAAGTCCACGGCACACACCGGCCCCAGGGAAACCCTGGATTTTGGCAAGGTCCTGCCCTCCACTAAGCTCCCGGTCCCCAGTCTGGTGTGGACACCCTCACAGAGAACGCACGTGGAGGGGGACAGGGCGGGGCGAACTGGGAATGCAGAGCAGGAGGGGTAAGAGGTACAGGACAGGCTGTCACCTGTCGGTCTGGTCGCTGTGGCACATGACTACGACCCCCATCCAGCTCAGCCAGCATGCTGGTCAGCGAGTCTATCTCAGCATCCAGACTTGCTGGGCGCAGGCACCCCCGGTCTGGAGTGAGTCCCTGGAGAAGGAACAGGAGCAGATCGCAATGTCTCCTCTCCAGCCCTGCACCCCTTCAGCTCTAGGCCGCCCCATATCCCATCCCCAACCCCAGTTGTTGCATCTCACCTGCGATCGCTGGGGAGGTCCGTGGGACCCCACCCAGGCTGGCCCCCGGTCCTCCGGCCCCCCGGGGGGCTGGTAACACTGCTCAGATGGGAGGGGGCAAAAATTGGCTCTGGGATGCGGCTGCAGTGCTGAGGTGAGAATAGAGACCGGGGTGAGATGGAGAAGGGGCACCCTCCTAGAGCCACCCCCTCCCGTGCACCTGGGGACCAGGGAGTGGGGCGCCGGGCTGGGGGCACTCGCGGTGACCCCAGACAGCCTGGGGAAGGGGCAGCAGGAAGCAGGCCAGCCGGGGCAGGAGGGGAGCGGCCCTGGCGGCTGGTTCCTTGGCCAATTGGATAGGGGGCTGCTTACCTGTTCCGTGGGCTGGCGGTGGCCCTGGGGCACCTCGGGGGAGCGCTCTCCCCTGAGGGGCTCTGGCGGGCTCTGGCTGCTTCGGAGGAAGCCAGGTGGGTCCCGACATGGCCTGGAATGAGATAACTCCAGAGAGCAGCCAGGGCCCCACAAAGCCCTGGTCCCGTGTCTTTGACCCCCCACTTCCCGCTCCAGGCCTCGTTTGGGACTCCAGGAAAGAAACTTTTTCTAGCTTTTTTTCCCTTCCTCCCCAATTTTTGGGACAACCACGCCCCCTGTGACGTCACCGCATTCCTGGGGAGGGTCACGTGGCCCCCTAGGCCCTAATCTGACGGTCCCTCCCAGAGTCAGCCCCCTCCTGTAGGCAAGGGAGGGCTCTCCCCAGGAGCAGTTTGAGGGGGGTTGAGGGCTGCTCGGGTGGGAGGCACAGGCCCCGTCAGCCTCCGGGTCCCAGGATCTCCCAAGGCCTGGCGCCCCAACTCTGCACGTGGCAGCCTCCCTGCCAGACTCCTGGTCCCCACCCCCATGCAGGCCTCTCCCAGCCACCGCCTCCTCCTCACCTACCCACGCCCGGCAGTACTCAAGTCAGATTGTAGTGTTTTGGTCTTTTATTCACGGTCAGCAGTTAGAAAAATAAAACAAAACCATCACCCCCCCAGGGGGAGGCGCCAGTGCATCTGTGGCAAAGATGGGGACACTGAGGTAGCCTAGAGTCGTAGAGGAGACCAGCTCCTCCCGTCAAGGCACCAGTGAAGCGAGAGGCCAGTAGGGGAAGGGCTTCCCACATCCTTGAGGGCACAGGGACAGAGCCCAGGTGAGTGCCCACGGCCCCTCTCCCCAAGGACGCAGGGCAATGCCCCAACCCAGAGTCCCCTCAAGTCCTCTCAGCGCTGCCTCACAAGGACAGGGCCAGTGGGGGTGGATGGTCCATTAGTCAGGATGAGCCTGAGCCCTCTCTACCCATCCATGGAAGAAGGAACCTCAGAGGTCAGTGCAGGTGACGGGGGTGACACCATGTATGAGCAGGGTGGGGCCCAGGTCCCGACTCAGAGTCTCCAGGAGCGCCAGGTAGCGGGGGTAGCGGGCAGGATCAGCAGGTGGCCGGGGCAGGTAGAGGAAGGTAAGGGCTGTGGTGGGCCCCTCGCCACCATCCCTACTTTCGGGCCCCCCCGGTCCTCCCTCAGTGCTTCGGCCCTGCTGTGCCCGCACTAGAACGTTGGCGCTGCAGGCCAGGGTCTCAGCCTCGGCATCACCCCGCCCTCCATTCACAAAGTCCCCTTCTTCCTCCTCCTCCTGCTCCCCAGCCCCAGCACCTTCACCCCACACCACCTCCTGCACCTCAGCCCGGATCCTCAGTTGGCTCAACAGGGCCCGAAGCCGCCCTTCAGCGGCCCCAGGAGCTTCTCGCGGCCCCAAGCACAGGAAGATTCGCAGTCGTGCGCTGTGCCAGGCAGGCACCATGCCTAAGATGGTTGCCATCTGCAGCAAGAAGAGACCACAGACATCCACGTAGCCGGGCCCACCCCGGGGCCGCAGCAGGTTGAGGGGCCACACGTCCACGTGATGCAGCTGTGAGGCGCTTCCAGACCCCCGGCTCAGCCGCTCAGGGGGCAGAGACCCGCAGGCTCGCGCCAGAACCACATTCTTGTTCATCTTGAGGGCATCTGCCACAGTGGCCACGTAGTCCTGGGGACTGAGTGCCCGGGGGCTCCCAGGAGCTCTGGGTGGGGGGAACAGGGTGCTCAGAGGTGGGGACCCCCCCTCCTGGGTGCCATCTGCAGGTTCCATGAAAGCTGCATCTGTCAGGAAGTGGTCCTGTGGAGGGGCGTCATCGTAGAAACCCAGGACCAGGGTGTTGGGCTTCATACCACCTGCGGGCAGAGACAGGAACCAGGCTGCGTTTACACTATGCTGATACACTTGCACTCGCTGGAAATCTCCGCGATGTGTCAGCTGTAAGGAATGACATCCCCACTGCACTGGGAGGCACGAATGGTGTCATGGATGTTTGCAGGACTTTGTTTTCCTAACACTTTCACAGGCATTTATTTGATTATCTCCATGATGCATCTCCACTTAAATAGGCAAAGTTCACCTTATGATTCTTTTAACTAATGAGCAATTGCAATGTGTGGAGAGCCAGTTAGGTAACACTGTCTCGTTTTGTTTTTGCAGTACTGGGGATTAAACCCAGGGCCTTCTCACTGAGCTACTTCTACTGCTTTTTTTTTTTTTTTTTTTCTCACCAAGTCACTAAGTTGTCCAGGCTGGGTTCAGCTTGAGATGCCCCTGCCTCAGCCTCCCAGAGCGCTGAGATGACAGGTGTGCACCACTGTGCCCAGTTAGCACACCTATTCCATGATGGGAAATATGAGTTTAATTCTGCCAGGCAAACCAGACAATCTAAACACTTGAACTCACAATTCAACCATGAGGGAGATAGTAACCCAGACCCCTCTGGGGGAGGAGAAAACAGTATTTCTGCCGCACTGTAGCAGGTGCTCAGCCAGGACCCTGAGACGGGACAATGAGTATCCCATGCTTGCCACATCCTGTAGATAACACTTTGTATTTCACCTCTTATGAACCATGCTGCAATGCTATGAGATAGATGCTGTTTATCTTCCTCTTTTACAGATAAGGAACCTGAGGCCCCACTTGATGAGGTCACTAGCCCAAAGCCTGGAGGCTGATAGGTCCTAGCAGAAGAGAGCACAGTCCTGCCCATGCCAGAGGACATCCTCTTGGCCACTGAACTGGGTGTGGACCAACCTCAACATCCCAAATCTCTGACCACAACTTCTGATTTTTTGTTTTTTGAGGCTATGTTCAAGCTGGCCTTGAACTCACTATGTAGCCCTGGCTGGCCTGGAACTCACAGCCTGCTTTAGCCTCCTGAGTACTGGGATCACAGGTGTGCGCCACCATGCCCAAAGTGATTTTTAAATTTTTGAACCACCAATGTGAGCTCTGTGTTGGCACACATGTGTCATTCCAGCACTCCCAGAGGCTGAGGCAGGAGGATTGTAAGTTCAAGCCCAGCCCGGGCAACTTAGCAAGATCCTGTCTCAAAAAATTTTAGGCCCTGGGTTCAATCCCTAGTACAAGGAGAGGAAAAAAAAAGTATCATCAATGTAGAATCAGGCAATTCTTCCCTCCTTTCAATGAAGGTGAGTTTATAGCGAGACTTGGAGGCCTCTAGTAAACAGAGTGTAGTTCAAACCCATACATTTCCTGAACACAGTGGTCTTTGTGCACAATGGGGGGGGGCACCGCAGCGCTCCCCCACCTACCAGCAGGTCAGAATTCCAGCTGGTCTTGCAAATTAAACAAGTCCCACCTGCTGCAAACCTTGTGCAGGGCTCAGATTCACACTGAACAGAGCAATGTCCAGTGCTGTTGAACTTTAGCCAGACTGTAAATGGAGGAGGGGGTGAGCACTCAGGTGACAGGCACTGTCCTGGGACTAAGGGAGGAGGAGGAGGCCGAGCTGGACTTGGTGGAGCCTGGGCACAGGGCTGGAGGCTCCAGTGCTGACAGTCACAAAGCGTGAAATGTCCCACCCCATGCAAAGCTGCCAGCTCCACAAGAGCGAGTGGCACAGGCCTGTAATCGCACTCCGCTCTGGGGGTGAGATTACAGCTGAGACAGGAGGATCCCACCTCCAAGCCCAACGTGGGCTTCTCAGTGACTTAGCAAGACCCTTTCTCAAAAATGAAAAATAATTAAAAAGGCTAAGGATGTAGCTCAGTGCAAAGGCCCTGAATTCGATCCCCAGTACCACAAAAACAGACCAAAACAAGTATCGGCCCCACAAGACCTCCGGCACCCTTTGCGGTATCAGTGCAGCACCCTTTGCGGTGTCAGTGACCCTGTCAGGTCCCTCCCATGGCACAAATCCTCACAGACCTGGCTGAGTCACCATCTCTCCACAAAACCTTTGCTGGCCACATCAGTGCCTAGTAGTCTTGCTTTTTCTAAACTGGTGGTGAGAAACCATGCGATTTGATGGGGCAGTCCCAGATGAAAATAATTCTCCCATTGTCCTAGAAATAGATTCTCAAGGCCAATCCTCCAGTATTTGGTTCAGAGGGCAAAAAAAAAAAAGAAAAAGAAAAAGAAAACAAGGGTTACTCCAACTCCTGTGCATCTCTATAGACCTTATCACATGCTCTCTGTGGCTGTTACCCAGGTCTTATCTGTACTATATTGTCAGCTCTTTCTGTAGTTTGCTATCTGTGGCTTATTCTCTAAGGGAAGGGAGTAGAGATTTAAAGGGGCCAAGGAGCGCCCCAAAGGGAGCAGCAGCGGCTTACCAAGGCCCGAGATCCGCAGCAGATGCTGTGCTCCCTGGCGCACAGAGGGGGACAGCGTGAGGTCCACAAAGGCCTTCACCCGGGCCCGGTCTACCAGGCTTAGCCACGCCCCATACTGTGGCTGCACAGGATCCGAGGGCAGTGTGTCTGCAGAGAAGGCAAGGAAAGAATGTGGCCACTGTGGGCCAAGCTCACTTACTCCTTCCTAGAGTCCAGACCCCATGGTGGTCTGGGCGGGGGGCTAGTGTCCTCACTTTTTGCAGAAGCTATGTCTACATGGAGGGGACCAGGAAGGGTGGGAGCAAGTGGGACAGCAACTCACCAAGGTCTCCCAGGGTGACGTGGCCCAGCACATACAGCCCCCCCTTCTTGAGCTGGTTGGCCAAGCGCAGCAGAGGCAGGGCTCCCCGGGGGTTCCCTACCAGGAGCAGCAGCTGAGGCCGCCAGAACTTCACGTGGTCCTTCCGGACATCCAGCCGGAGCAGGTACTTGCGAACCTGGGGACCAGGATGAGGTGGTGGGGCGGGAGGGTTGGTGTGGTTGGGGACTCTCCCAGACGGCCCCTCATCCACCCTTCCCAAAAGCTCCCGCCAACCTGGTGGAAGAGCAAGGCCTGGCTGACGTAGCCCCAGCTGCTGGGACCTCCTCGCGCTGTGAGCAGGGCAGAAAGCAGGCCCATGAGGAGCAGGGAGCCCCCGGCAGCCCCGGGGCTGATGAGGAACATCATGAGCAGGCAGGAAGCCACGCCCAGCAGGCAAGTGTGCCAGGAGAACAGGGTGAAGGTGGGGCTGGGGGTGGAGAGGGGGCAAGAAGGGCACTCAGGTCGGCCTGGCCACCTCACCCCAGCACACCCTCCTGGGCTCCTTTCTCTTCGCCCTGGGAATGTGCGCAGGTTAGTGTCTCACCGGAAGTTGGGGGCTGAGGCCCACTCCAGGCTTAGGCAGGACAGATCCACTGCAGCATAAGCCACCAGGTAGAAGACCGTGACGACCGCGGCCAGTGTGTTCAGCTTCCCTGCCAGGAGCACCAGCTGGGCAGGGACCAAGTGGTGGGGCATTGGTCAGAGTGCCAAAGCACCCCAAAAGTACCAATGTATCCCCAGGAAATGCCAGGACATGCACCCCAAGAAGTGCCAATGAACCCCCAAGAAATGCTAATGGATTCCAGTGGCATGTGAATGCTTCCACTTTTCCATACATGTCTCCTCACCCACACCTAAGCTGATCCTCTCCTGCCAGCTAGAGGATGAAGGCAGGGCAGCTCAAAGGGAAGGCTTACCTGCACGAGTCCCCAAGAATATAAGACAGCCCCCCAGGGGTTTCCTCCTCTGGATATGACCTTGGCTGGGGCCAAGATCACTCCTGTAAAAACACAATCACAGCCATCCCGTTAGTCCAGGCCAAGCAGGGACTCAGACAGACCAGGTGGGTGTGCTCAGAGGCGTGAGGAGCCAGAGGAGAACCCACCGAAGAGGTCATCCTGGGCCAGAGCATGCAGGATGCGGGAGGCGCCTATGAGTGAGCTCATGGAGGCCGACAGCGACGTGGCGTAGATGCCAATCAACACCAGCGGGGGCCATAGGCTGATGGCACGAAAGAACCCATAGTCTTCCTGTAGCAGGGTCCTGGTGGGGAGAAGGGTAGGAGGACATGGGTATCAATCCATCAGCCCACGAGTATCCATCAGGGGTCCTGGTGAGAAAAAAATGCTCACGACACTGTGCAGTTAACAGCTGGGTCCTTGCAACTGATCTCAGCCCTCATCTCGAAGATCAGGGAGACACCACGTCTTTCTTTTCAGCTATGCTGGGGACTGAACCCAGGGCCTCACGCTGAGCTATATCCCCAGCCCTATTTATGGTTTTTGTTTAAATTCTGAGACAAGGTCTTGGAAAGTAGCTAAGTTGTCCAGGTTGTTTAAACTTGCCATCCTCCTGCCTCCAGCTACCAGAATGCACCCCACTTGATACTATATCTTAAATATACCAAGGAGCTGGGGATATAGCTCAGTGGAATAAGCGCTTGCCTAGCACGCGCAGGGTCCTGAGTTCGATCCCCAGTACTAAATATATATATATATATATATATATATATATATATATATATACCAAGGAATGCACTTGGTAGTCACTGATCATTGCTAGTCTGCCTCATACCTCATTACCCAGTGGTCATTTCCAACAGTGTATACAGAAGCCAGACACTTGTGCAGGTATGTATCAGTAGAAAGCCAGCCCCAGCCCACGCCCCCCTGAACTAACCAGGTATGTGGCAGCTGTTGGACACAACTCGGCTATTGCCATGTCGTCAGCACTCCCCAGGGGCGGCAGCAGCTCTTTCTCCCAAAAGGAGAAACCACGCCCTTGCCCCTCTACCACAACAATACAGGCACCTGCCCCCAGCCTGCGCTTCTCAAGGAGACCCAGGAGCACCAGCCCGCTGTAGTGTCTCACCCACCCCTCAGGGGCCTAGCTCAGCCCCCACCCCAGGCACCTGTCACAAGTGAAGCTGGAGAGAAAGAAAAGCAGGATGTAGATGAAGAAAGTGTAGGCGACGGCAGTGATCGTGCCCAGAGGAATTGCCCGGCTGGGGTCCTTCAGCTCCCCTGGAGGGAGGGGAGCAGAGAGAGATCAGCCCGCTGGCCAACTCCCTACACCCTGTGGGCGGCAGCCCACCCCCAGGTGGCAGCAGGCAGGGACACTCACCTGACATGTTGGCCCCAGCCATGATGCCTGTGCAGCCATTAAAGAGGACGGCAAAGACACTGGCAAAGGTCATCATGGCCCCTGTGGTGTAGTCCTCGGCGTAGCCAGCTGAGGGGTTGTTTCCAGGAAGGACAGGATGTCAGCACCCTTGTAGGGCTGCCCACACTAGGTCCCTGCCACCCCATCCTCACATCCCACAATGCCTGTCTCCCTCTGGTGCCCTCACCAAGACCCCAGCCCTGACCCCATTCACCTCCGCTTCTTCCTCCCCTGCCTGCAGCTCCGAGTTGAATTACCCCCGCTCCTGCCTTCCCAGCCTACAGTCAGGTATTCCTCAGCTTTACTGTGCCACTGGTTTCCCGAGTGCACATCTTGTTCCTCCCGCCTAAACACAAGTTCCTCTACGACAAGGACTGCTCCATGGCCTCTCCCCACTGGCCCAAACACGCTCCGCACACACGTGAATTACTGTACTACTCTGTGGTCCAGGTTGTGGACCAGGTTCTGCTGCAGGGACTCTGGGGCCCAGCCTGCACCCATGCCCACCCTTTACCCAAGGACCCTGGCACTGAGCAGCCCAGCTCACCGCCCAAGTTGTCCTTCAGGGTGCTGATGTTGAAGCCAGTGAAATGGCCAAACCGAGTTGGCAGAGAGGAGCCGTTGGCACCGGGCCGAGGAGCTAACGGGATGTCCCTGGGCCCCACAGCCACAAAGCTGATCAGCACAGAGGCCAGGGAGCCAGAGACCAGAAGGAATGTAAGGAAGGAGGCCCGGGCATAGAGACCAGCTCCCAACGTGCACACACCACCTACGAGGCCCAGCAGCAGGGAGCCATAGAGCAGGTTCCAGCCATAACCCTGGGGCAGGACCCGGAGCCCACTGGACCCTATGGGATCTGGAAAGAGGCAGGGTTAGAGTCAGAACACTTGACCCCAAGCAGGGGACTCACCTCCAGCCATGACAAAAGGCAGGGCCAGTCCCTCTCCACCTGCCTACTGGCAGAGCAGCCACCTTCCCATTTCCCAGCTCAGCCTCAGCCCAGCATTTCAGGGCTCCCTGGTGGGTACCAAGCCTGCTCTGTCAGTTCAGGGGCTCTTAGGCTGGCCTCTCTGGATAGATGGCAACAAACTCTTGGTGGGCAGGAGCAATCTCTGGAATGGCCACCTCTCTTGCAAACCAAGTGAATGCATCCTCCTGGACAGAATGTGCCACTCCCACATCCACAATCCCAGACCCCATAAATCAACAGAACTGTGTAGACCAGGCAGGGAGAATACAGACCAGCCCCAAAGACATCCAGCACGGCTTCTACCAGCCCCAGCAGGGAGACGGCACAGCCGCAGACGTTAGCCAGGTAGAACATAAGGCCGATGCTGCCCCCAACCTCAGGCCCCAGGGTCCGGCTGATCATGACTAAACGTGGAAGCAGGAGTGAGCATTAAGGGAAAAGAAACAAACGCAGCATGAGGAAGAACTGCAGTGTGAATCTGCCTCTGTAGCTGCCCTCCAGGACCATTATCCTGCCATGACAGCCCAGTTCCCCACTGTAGCAAATATCCAGGTGTAGTGTTCCAGCCTTGTGGCTTTGTACACGTCCCTAGTACCCTCTGAACTCCAGTTTCTTCATGTGTAAAATGATTACTATCTAATCAAAAAGGAGACTACACAGTAGTACTAACATGTGGGAACATACCGATCATCTTTTTATTTTATTTACTCATTTTTTTTAGTTTTTTTTGAGACAGGGTCTGGCTATGCAGTTCAGGCTGGCCTTGAGCTCACTTTGTAGCTCAGGCTTGCTGTGACCTCCCAACAGTCCTCCTGCCTCAGCCTCCTGAGTGCTGGGACTATAGGCATGTACCACGCCTGGCTTTTCTTTTAAGTTTTTTGAGAAAGGTTCCCACCATGAAGTCCAGGCTGGCCCTGAACTCATGGCATTTCTCCTATCTCAGCCTCCTGAGTGCTGGGATCACAGGCATGTGCCACCATAACCAGTTATCTTTTTAAAATTTTAATTTGGTCTTGCTAAATTGCCCTAGGCTTGAACTTGTGACCCCCCCCCCGCCTCAATCTTCCAGAGTGCTGGGATCACAGGTATGTACCACCATGCCCAGCTAATATTAGCACACATCATCACCCCAGCCTGGCCAGCCATTAGAATTTGCCTGCCCCCAGAGTATGGAGGCTATTGGCCTCTTTCCCACACATCCTGGAGAAGGGAACCGCCTAGGCCCCAGCCCATCCAAGGTGCAGGATACAGTAGGCTCCGCCTCCTCGGACAGCTCCATTGGTGGCAATGGCACAGACAGACAGGACGGTGAGTGCCAGGATGACATAAGCAACCAGTAGCATGGCGAAGGCCTGCAGCAGCCCGGCATGGCCCACCACAAACCCTGGGTGGGAGGGACAAACCAGGTCATCGGGCACTCCCACCCCGCGTCCCTACCCCACTGTGCAGCAGAATCCAGGCCACAGCCTCACACTTTTCCTCCTGCTCCTGTCCCACACTTCCTCCAGGGCGCCCCCAAGCCCCATCTCAGTCCTACTCCTCAGCCCGGTTTAAGTCCTCCTTCCACTCACCAATCCGCAGGAAGACAACTATACTGAACATGGACAAGACGGTTGGCACCACCACACCCAGGAAGGTAGACAGCTTGCGGGCAGGTGCCCCTCCAGGACCTCCAGCTCCATTGGCAGGGAAGGCAGCCCCTTCTTCCTCCAGGAGTCGGTAGGCCAGCAGAGGTGAGCTCTCACTGGCCATGGCTGAACACAGTGCCAGGAAGTCACAAATGGGTTAGGTGGCCTGCAAGAGATTATGCTGCATGGATAGCAGTTCTTCACACCCCCTCCTCAAACTCCCTCCAAAAAGATGGTAACAAAGCCTGGTGTGGTAGTACACACCTGTAATCTCAGCACTCTGGGAGGCTGAGGCAGGAGGATTGAAAGTTCAAGCCTAGCTGGGCCGCTTGGCAACTTGGGGAGACCTTGTCTCCAAATAAAAATAAACCAACAGGAAGGACTGCAGGTTTAATTTAGTGCAAAGGCCCTGGGTTTTGTCCCTAGTACAAAAACAAAAGCAGCTAATGAAATTCTCAAGACAGACACACAGACACACACACACACCTTGACTGGAACTCTAAAGGGCGCATGGGTTACAGATGGTCCCAGCCACTGCCCCACAGCCCCACAGCTGTAGGCCCCCAACTCCTAGGCATGAGTATCTAGGCCTGTCTCAGTTCCTGTGGGGGCTGCCCGTTATCTCCTGTCCCTGAAACTGGGGGTGTACAGCTCTAAAAAGGGATACAGATGCTGTGGCAGCCCAGATTTCACCAACCTCTCCCCCTTTAACTAGTGATACAGGAGGAAACGTATCCTTCAAAAGGGAAGTAAGTTACAAGCTGGCGGCCCTCCTCACCCCTCCTCCAGTCCTGACCGGCCCCGCAAGTCCCCCGCCACTGTACTCACAAAAAACTTCCAAAGCCTCACTCCCTCCCTCCACCATCTCCGGCACCCTCCCCTCCAGAGCATTACCAGATTCCACCCATCCATACAAGGAACACCCCCAAACTCTACCAACCCAAACACATTCTTCGAATCCCGAAATAGAAAGCCAGGCCTGTCTTGCACAGCACCACACAAGGTCCCCGGGGTCTTCCTCCCCCCACCCACCGGTTCCTGCACACTTGCTCTCACAGTGGGTTGCGGGAAGTCGGGGGGAGCCAAGATGTACCTCTCGCAAGCCAAGCGCACCAAGCAGCTCACTCACCACCCGAAGAATGCAGCCTCTCGGGGACCACTACGCGCGGAGGGGGCGCGGATGCCGGAAAAGACAACCGGCTCCCGGGAGGCCAGGCCCGGAGCCTACCCCCACCGCAAGACATCCCATTGGGCCGCGGCGTAGGCCCCGCCTCGTGGGCGTGTCCTAGAAGCCCCGCCCCTAGCGGGCCCGGCGGCGCCGACTGGCTCAGCGTGCGCCCCGGGGGACTGAGCTGTAGTCCTGCAGACCTGCGTCTGTAGCTAGGTGCGGGTCCCTATCCCTACAAACCCCATTATTTGGTGCAAACGGCCGCCCAACCTGCAGGCCAGACCCCCTCAGCTCTGAGGCGTCCCCGGGAGGAGCTGCAACTTGAAGGGAGCGTGTGGTGACGGCAGAAGGCGCTGGCGCTCCTCAGGAGTTGGCGTGGCCGATACCTGGCCCAGGTACGTCGCCAGGAACTGCCAGCAGTGTGGTCGAGCGCTTCCGGAATCCTAGTTCGCCGCGTCCCAAAACTAGCCTAGAACGCCTGCCGGGCCGGGCCGGCTTCGGTCCTCACCCCTACAGGGGACCCGCCCCTCGCGGGTGCAGCCCTCCAGCTGCTCTCTTGGCTTCGGCCACCGGAGGGAGCCCTGGGCCGCGGATTGGGGGAGCCGCGCAGGTGCAAGCCTGGATCGCTCTGCTTTGTCCTCCGCCTGCTTCTGTGCTTCTCCCAGCAGAGATCACCAAACCTGTGAACCCTACTGTCAAGTGGGAGCTCCTCCTCACTCTCTGTAGTACTTATTTATTGGGGGTATTGAAGGTTGAGCCAAGGGCCTTTCCACTGAACTACATCCTACTGTCACTTTCTCTTGAGACAAGGTCACACTAGACTGCCCGGGCTGGGCTGGAAGATGAGATCCTCTTGTTTCAGCCTCCCAGGTGCTGGGATTACAGGCGTGTGACACCGTGACCAGTTCCCTCATTCTTTACAGGTGTCATCCATAGCAGCACCGCCTGTCGGGTTTCCTCACCTGTGGAATGAAGATACACTACAGTCTCCTTTTTTTTTTTTTTTTTTTGGCGGTACTGGGGTACATTCTCCTTCCTAAGCTTCACGAGAGTTCATTATCATTATCTAATACACACTTTATAACAATGCCTGCATACTTTTTGCCTACATATTTAGTAAATTACTCTTTATATATAGTATTGCATTAAATATGTAAAACCACTCTCTGTGAGGTCAGTTCTGCTACTATGTCAATTTTTCAGATGACACTGAAAGCCAGGCGTGGTGGCACACGCCTGTAGTCTGAGCACGCGGGAGGCTGAGGCAGGAGGATCTTGTTACAAGTTCAAGACCGCTCTGGGTTACAAAATGAGCTCAAGGCAAGCCTAAACTACATAGCAGGACCCTGTCTCAAAAAAAAAAAGATGACAGTAAAACTTGGAAAGTATTAATAATACACTCTTTACTTTTTATTTATTTATTGTGGTCTGGGGCTTGAACCCCAAGACCTAGACACTGACCTATACCTCCAGGTTGTTTTTATTTTGAAATAGGATCTCGAGCTGGGCATGGTGGTGCTTGCGAGGCTGAGGCAGGAGGATCATTGCAAGTTCGAGGCCAGCCTGGGCTACAAAGTGAGCTCAAGCCCAGCCTGAATTGAACCCTATCTCAAAAAGACAAAAAAAAAAAAAAGAAGAAGAAAGAAAGAAAGAAAAAGAACAGAAAAAGAAAAAAGAAGGTTCTCACTAAATTTCCAGGGTAGACTCAAACTTGTGATCTTCCTGTCCGAGTCTCCCAGAGTACAAGGATTTCAGGTGTATGTCACCACACCCAGGTACATTTCTAACTTCTACACAGGCCTTTATGGTCACACTGTCATTTGAGCCTCAGAAAATGAACAGTTTTTCTTGCCACTGGTCCATGACTGCAAAGTATGGTATTCCTGTAGGAAAGGAAGGAACCCACTCCAGCCCAAATGTAGGTCATCCTGAGAGAGGGGTTCTGAGCAGCTCAGCCATGGCACTTCAGCAGTCATCTCTGCTGCCCATGCACGTGTCACAAATTTGATGAGATGCTGAGGTCGAGACTTCTGTCATTGAGTGAAGGGTCTCATCCTCCATTCTACACAATTCTCCAGTTGTTGCATCCTAGACATCTTTAACAATATCTGTAGCCCCTCTTCTTTCAGTTTACCTCTTGTAGTATGAGTATTAAAGAAAAACCCAGCACTTGGCAGGCTGAGGCAGGAGGATCATTGCAAATTCAAGGCCAGCCTGGGCTACAAAGTGAGCTCAAGCCCAGCCTGAGCTGCATAGCGGGACCCTGTCTCAAAAAAGACCAAATAAATAAATAAATAATAAGGGCAGGAGATGTAGCTCAGTGCAAGGGCCTGAGTTCAATTTCCAGTACCATAGGAAGGAATGAAAGATGGAAGGAAGGAAAAGAAAAGAAAAAAAAAAAGGAGGAAACAAAGTGTCTTTCCCCAGTTGCATTGGTAAAGATGACTTCCTTCAGCACTACTGCTTCTGTCAAGACTGTTGCAATACAGGAAGGATCAGACTCAACCGAAGGGCAGCAAGGACACCTGGGTGTTTATAGCCAATGGATGAGCACAACCGGGGTTGGTGGATGGAAAATTACCAACAGCAGGGTCTTCTTGCTAAACTAACTTAATAAGACTCTAGCTGCAGACAGCAGGCCCAAGATGACCCAGTGTGCAAGGTGAGGGATTCTCTCCAGCCTGATCTAGACAGGTCTGGGAGGGGTGGGGGCATTGGGAATTGGCTGAGAAGAGGGCTCAGAGGAGACTAAAGTTCGGTCAAGGAAAAAGCCTGACCCCAAGGATCCTGTTTCACTGGACCCGCCTGATCCATTGATCCATTGAGCCTACCCTCACATCCTCACTTCCTCCCTTACACAGCTTAAATTTCAGGCTCAGTTGCGCCCAAGCCCTAGCATATACCCTTATCCTTTCTCACTCTGTCACACCTGTCTGGCAAAACAACAGCCCTGGAGTGCTGGAGCTGCAGCTTCATAGTGAAGCACTAGGCTAGCTCGCTCACAGTGCCGCAAAAACAAAAGCCGCCGTGAAAAACTCAACCTGTCCCAAACAGTTCAATGCGGCTGTAAAAAAAACAGCTGAATTTGGCAACCTGGTCAAATTTCAAATTCACGACCATTAACCCCCAATGGGCCCCTCTGGTGCCCAGCCTTCTGCCCTTTCTGTCATCCATGGGCTCCCCACACCCACAGATTCCAGCCCTCACCCCCTCTCCCATCTACCAGGGCCTCCACCATTCCCACTCTTGGCCCACTTCCTTGCTTCCCATTTTGCTGAGAAAACAGAAGCCGTCAGAAGAGGCTCCTTTCCACCTACCTGCCCTTGGCATCAGTGCCCTCTGCTTTGCACCCGCTCCTGTCACATGCGCAACCTACCACTGCGCACTAGGTCCCAACTCAGTGTCTTAATCTTCTTGCTTTTGTTTATTTGTTTTGTTTTTGAGACAGGGCCTCCTGTGATTCTCCTGCCTCAGCCTCCCAAATGCTGAGATGACAGGCATACACCACCATGCCCTGCTTGCTTTTTTTTCCATTGGTTATTCCCACTGATCACACAGATATGCTTTGTTTCTCTTATAAAGAAAAAAATTTTTTCTTGATTCCACTCACCTCCTGCACCCTCCAGCTAGCACTCCATTTCATTTACTCCTTTATGAATTGATGAACTGTCTAAACTACCTGTTCTTTCTCTCTCTCTCTCTCTCTCTCTCTCTCTCTCTTTCCTCTCTCTCTCTCTCTCTCTCTCTTTCCTCTCTCTCTCTCTCTCTCTCTCTCTCTCTCTCTCTCTCTCTCTCTCTCTCTCTCTTTCCTCTCTCTCTCTCTCTCTCTCT
Organism: Dinomys branickii; assembly: GCA_004027595.1. Taxonomy (NCBI): domain Eukaryota; kingdom Metazoa; phylum Chordata; class Mammalia; order Rodentia; family Dinomyidae; genus Dinomys; species Dinomys branickii. The sequence continues at coordinate 21,895 of PVLD010008074.1, read as the reverse complement.
CTCTCTCTCTCTCTCTCTCTGTACTGGGATTGAACCAAAGCTTTCACACTGAGCTACACCCTCTCCCTTTTAAAATTTGAGCCAGGGGCTTGCTAAATCAGTAAAGTGCCCAAGCTGGGCTGCAACTTGTGATCCTTCTGCCTCAACCTCCGAGAATGGGCAGGGATATAGCTCAGTGGCATAAGCACCTGCCTGGCAAGTGCAAGGTCCTAAGTGTGATTCCCGGTACCAAAAAACACCTCCCAGAGTTCTGGGATTATAGGCATGTGCCACTTGACTGGCTCCCTGATTGACTGACTGATTTTGAGCCAGGGTCTCACCATGTAATCTAGGATAGTCTTGAACTATGTACCCCAAACTGGCCTTGAATTTGCAGCGATCCTCCTGCCTCAGCTTCTCGAGTGCTGGGATTGTATGTGTGTGCCACCATACCCAGCACCACCTGATTTCATTAAGAAGACACACACTTTGGCTTTTGCTCCTCAGCAAAAGGGAAACTGCCAACTGAATCACTAGTGACTTCTGCCTGGCCAGTGTAATGTCTCTGTTCTTGTCCTCATTTTATCAAACTGACACATACCTTCTCACTTCCTTCTCCTCAAAACACTTTCTTTTCTTACACTCAGGATTTTTTTTTTTTCCTGCTCTGTCTCTTTTGCAGCTTCCTCATCTCTCATCTTAACTTCAGGACACCCCTAGGTGGTGCTGGATAAACAGCCAAGAGGCCCCTGTAGAATGGAAACTCTGCTGGAAGTGTAGTAAGATTTCTTTCCACCACTGCCTTGGTGACCTCATCCAACACAATAGCTTTAAATACCATCTGTTTAACAGTGCCCCCGGGACATAGCTCCAGCCCAGATCTCCACTCTGAATTTCAGACCTTGTGTCCAGCAACCTATAAGCATCCCTGTTTGGACATAAAATGAGCAGCTCAGACCTGCCCCTCTAGTGTTCTTCTCATCTTCCTAGTTGATCAGGAGAAAACCGAGGGGGTGTACTTTAATACCTGCTCTCACACCCCACATCTAACCCATTGGCAATTCTTTTATGTGGTGGTCAAGCTTCACTGTTGACTTGATTGGACTCAGAGATACACAGGGGATGAGTATGGCACATTTCTGGGTGTCTGGGAGGGACATCTAGGCATGAGCTTGTGGTCTGTGTCTGGTCCCTGGCCCTTTCCTCTCTCACTCTTCCCCTGCTTTGCTTCCTGGTTTCCATGAACTGAGCAGCTCCGCTCCCCCAGGTCCTTCCTGCATGATGCTTCTGCCTTGGAGCCAGCTGACCATGGACTGAACCCACTGGAACTGTCAGCCAAATAAAACTCTCCTCCTTTACACTGTGGGCATCAGGTATTGTATCTCAGCAAAGAGAGAGCTCACTAATATATTTTGCCTCTACTTTCAAGATACAGCCAGTATCCAACAGCATCTGATGACCCTGATTCAAGCTACCGGTATCTCTTCCCTGCACCCTGGCAATAGCCTCCTCTTTGACTCTTGTTTCTGTCCTGACCCTACAGTCTCTCAACGTAGCAACTACTGATGCCATCAAAGCAAGTATCAGCTCACGCTGCTTCTCTTTCCAAAACCCTCAAGTGCCTTTCTATTTGTCTCAGAGTAAAAGCCAACCAACCCTATCAGGAGAGTGTCCCTGTTGACCCACTACAGTTCTGGTTCATGCGTGCTCATGGTACAAATATTAACAGTGTCTCCTTTTGCTCAGAAGTGTCCCAGAGCGCTCTCTGCCTTATGTGGTGGCCCTATTCTATGGTGCACCCTACCCTCAATCTCTCTGACTCTTCCGTTCTTGTACATGCCCCACGATGGCCTCTGGGGTGTGCTTTGAACAACCCCAGAAAACTGTGTAGCAATCATACTTAGGAGGTTGAAACAGAAAGATCATAAGTTCCAGCCCAACCTAGGCAATTCAGCAATTTAGGAAGACCCTGTCTCAGAATAAAAATTAAATAGGGCTATTAATGTAACTCTGTGGAAAGGCCCTGGGTTCAATCCCCAGAACAACCAAAAAATAAAAGTTAGAATGAAAAAAGACCTGAGTATGTAGGGTAGTATGAAGCCCTGTGTTCAATCCTTGGCACAGAGGGAAAAACCCACGCTGTGGCTCAGGACATAAGGAGCTTCCTTGAGGTCCTCTGGACTGAGTCATTCTGTTCTTAGTGAAATCTTCCCAGCCAAATCCCTTTTTAAATTGAACCACACCCTCCTCCCCATCCCATCCGTTTTCTCTTTTTGGTTTTTTCCCTAGCATTTAACACCGTCTAATATATATCGTTTACTTCACTTTCCTAATACTTTCCTAATTTTTATTGGTCCACATTTTCAGTACATAATGATAAGATTCGTCGTGGGGTAGTCGGTATATGTACATAACACATCTTAATTCTTTAAAAACTCTCCTTCTCTTCCCTCCCTATTTATTGATCTCGCTTATTGACTGCCTAGTCCCAACAGAATGCTAATCTCTACGAAACAGGAGCTCAGGTCCATTGCCTAGAACAATCTCTGGCGGCTCTTTGCACCATTCAGTTTGCATTTGGCTCAATCCTCCCACATCTGCCCAACAGCAAAGCAGTCGACAGACCGACCGCCTCGGGTTTGTCAATCACCAGATCGCGGCGGCCCCGCCCCGCCTCCTAGGAATGGAAGATGGCGGCTTCCAAAAGGGCTTCAAAGAGAGGGCAACGAACGAGAGGACGCTGGCCCGCCAGAGCGTCCGCGCCACGGTCTTCTTTTCTACAGTTGCGTTTCGGGAAGGCGCGAATTCCGGGGCTACGAATTGGTCGTCCCTGTCACTGTTTGGGGGGAAGGGATCCTAAACCTTAGAGTGCTTGATCGGACCTGCCTGCCCCCCTCCCTACGACTTGTGATCTGAAGTTGTAGGATTCAATGTGGGGGTTTTTCTCCCCTTTGTGTCAATCCGCATTAGGTATCCTCATATCGGCCCAGGCTCCGGTTCTAGGGATCGCTGAACACACACAGAACCAGCCCACCCCTCCGGCCACCAGAATGTCCAGTCGGCCCAGGGGCTCAGAATTAGGCTTCGAATAATTTCCTGGCGATTCCGACTCGCGCCGCTGTGAGCTCCCCAGTATTACGTCTGGTGAATCTGCTCTCCTCCCCACCCCAGGTCCCTAGGGCAGATGAGCCCTTGGCCACCGCCTGTACGATTTCCTGCAGACCCAGCAAACAAAAGGCTGAGGCTCGGAAGAGAGGCGAGGCTGAGCGGGGCGCCCTTCCTGCAGAAACAGCCGATGGAGCAAAACGCTCCAGGAGGGAAAGGAGGGGAGGGATGAAATTCCAAGGTTCCTCCAGGACAGAGGGAAGCCAGACGCCCGTATTCTGGGGAGAGACAGCATCCAGGGAACTGGATGTGACGGGCCCGGGCGCAACACCTGGATTTGCTGGGAACTCACCAGATCCCTGCTGCCCTGGGCAGTGATGTCAAGCTTAGGGAATGGTGGGGGTGGGGGACACTGGGGTTCAGGTGAGCTCTCTGGCCCCCAGGTGGGAATAGTAGGGGCTGGGAGAAGCCTGGAGCTCTGCGTCATCTCCTCTGAGCCCCCCCCCCCCCCCCGCCGACCTCCTGGAGCGACCTGCAACACTTTGAGCTGGCCCCACCCAGGGCTGTCTTCCTGCTCCTCCCCAGGCACACAGCTATCCCAGCCAAACCTCTCAGCAGCCCCGGGGCTTCTGGTCCCTCCGGTGCCCTGGTAACCCAGCCCCGGCCAAGCCACACACAGTTCCTCTTAGGGTCCTTCGTAGAGCCAGTCTCCTGCCTGCCCCCACTCCCATTCCTGTCAGGGACACAATGGCAGGCGAAGGGCCACCTCCAGTGGGTGGGGGGATGCTGGCATGGGGGGGGGCTTGGCCTCATATCCTGTCAGGCTGCCAGGGGAAGAGAGGAAACAAAAGACTTCCCCCTGCTGGGACAATGAGCCTCGCTCTACCTCTACCCCCACCACCTCTCCACAACCCCCCCCCCAGCCCCTCAGCCTCGCTGTCTCTGGTATCTCTCCGGCTCGGCTCTGCCCTTCCCCTTTTCCATTTCCAGGGACGCCGCCGATGCTCACTCCCATTCCTGGCTCCTTCTCAACCCTGGCTATTTCAACAGCAGTCAGGGTCCCTTCCTGTCTCCTAGCACCAACACTGGGGGAGTCCATGGAATGTCGGGGTAAATTGCAATCCCCTGATGGCCAGTGGAAAGTATTGGCTCAGCAAGAGAGCAGCTCCAAGGTAGGGAGCGGGCATGTCCCTGCCCTGGGCCCTGGGAGCAAGAGAGGATCTTGGAGGTGAGACCAGGAGCCCTATCACATAACGGAGAGTCAGGCTGGCTTGAGCACTTTTGAGGTTACTTTTTTTGGTACTGAGGATCAGGATCCAATCCAAGGCCTCCACACTGAGCTACAATCTCTAGCCCTTTTTGATTTTGAGTCAGGGTTTTACAAAGTCACTAAGTTGCCCCAGTTGGCTTCCAACTTGAGATCCTCCTACCTCAGCCTCCCAGAGTGCTGGGATTGTACTGTGTTGACACCACATCCACTTGACAAATTGTTTTTTTGGTTTTTTGGTTTTTTTTGTACTGGGAATTGATCTCAGAACCTTGTGCTTGCCGGGCAGGGACTTAGGCCACTGAGCTATATCTCCAACTCAACAAGTCATTTCTTAACCTGTCTCTTTTTTCATGATTTAAATGGTTTTTTTTTTTTTTCTTTCCTGTCTTTTTGAGACAGGGTCTCGCTATGCAGTTCAGGCTGGCCTTGAGCTCACTTTGTGGCCCAGGCTGGCCTCAAACTCACAACAATCCTCCTGCCTCAGCCTCCCCAGTGCAGGGATTACCGGCGTGCACTACCATGCCCGGCATGATTTAAATATAAACAGTTGCTTAAAGAAACAGTTTGTGAAGCTTTCCTCAATGGTCCCAATCTCTGCATTCTCCCCCATGGCCCCTACCCCACTCCTCATGAACCTATCACCTCCAAACCTGGGTCTCCATCGAAAAGGGCTGTCTTTGAGCTCCAGACCTGGGGAGCCCAGATCTTGTGGGCTCCCATGTCTGCTGGTACACAGAGACCTAAAATTCCAGTGTGCCCATGATGGCCACCATGTTCCCAGCTCTCACCTTGACACCCATGTCTGAATTTCAGTCATCCGTGATTTCAGTCTCCCTCACCAACAACCAGGACCCAAGCTGTGCCTACCCTAGCCCCACACTGCTGTTGAAATACACTGATTTTTCTGTCTCAGTCGCTTTTCGTCTGTTCTCCAAAGTTGTGAGATCTTTCTATGCAAACCAGACTGTGTCACTTCTCAGCCTGAAACCACTAAGCAGGTGGCTATGGAGGGGTTCAGGACAAGCCCTGGGAAGGTCTGCGGCAGCCAATGCTAATCCTGGTACCACTCTTGGAGCTCAACAATTGTCACTGTCCTGGCACCAGCTGCCCTGGCATTGTGAACTCTGGCGGCTGTTGCAACAGGATGCCCTCCCTCGCTGTGGGTCTCACATCACATTTTGCTGTTCCTTCTGTCTTTGAACACCCTTCCCAGCATATCCTGAGGGACTCATTCCATAGCACCACCCCCAGAGATCTCACCTGGAAGCTGGGGTCAGGCTGGGTTTACTGTGCTCCCTCTGTGACCCCCATATATGTTCAGCACCTAACCGCTAGATATTGCTGTAGTCTCCTGGCTGTTCTACCTGTGGGCTGTCTAGTCAGAGGAGGCAGAGGATGACTTTATGTTCGCCATCTTTGCCCATAGTAATTGTTCAATACCCAACCACTGAAAAACTATGAAATCTGAATAAACCAGGTGGTGCTGCATGCCTGTAATCTTAGTATTCTGATGCAGAAAGATTTCAAATTCTAGTCTAGCCTGGATGGTGTAACGGAAGCCTGTCTCAAACAATTTTTTTTTTGGTAACGGGAGTGAAACTCAGGACCTTTCTCTTGCCAGGCAGGCGCTTGTGCCACAACCATCCCTGAGCTCTATCCCCGGCCCATTCAAATTTAAAAAACAAAAGACTGAGGGTGTAGTTCAGTGTGTGAAGGCCCTGGGTTCAATTCTCAGTGCCTGCAAAATGAAAAACACTACCGTGTAAATGGAAGAATGGTCAGGAAGGGGCCAAGGATGCAGCTCAGCAGCTCAGCGCCCACCTGGCAAGCACAAGATCCTAAGTTCAATTCCCAGTACCAAAAGAAAAAAAAATAAGGTCAGTAAAAGAACAAACAGGAACAAATACTCATCACTGAGCGCTTTTTGTGGGCCAGATCTGCTCTTGATTGACAGTGGCAAACACAGCACGTTTCCTGAACTGGCCACACACAAGCAAATGCACACACAGGGCTGCGGGGGTAGCCTAGCAGAGGAGTGCTTGCTAGTGCGTACGAGGGCCTGCGTTCCACCCCCAGCACAGCAAAGAGACATAAAGATAGAGAAGTGGGGAGAGAGAGGGAGAGAAATTCCTCAGGGTTTACAACTCATTTTTGCTAATGCAAACACCTCTGTCAAAGTCCTTTTGTCTAAGAGCTGTAAGATACTGGCCTGTGACCCATCTGGAGAACTGTTTAAATTGATGGCATTCATTAACCAGGGCTGTGGAAGGAATCAAGCAGGTGAGGGGCCCTGAAATTTAAACTTCATGAGCTTTGAGGTAAACTTGAACTTTGGACCCAGTGTCAGAGTTAGTCAGGGCGGGAGGTGGGAGGCTAGAATAAGTGATCCTTTCAAAAGTTCATGGTGAAAAGGGATGACTTGTTATTAGGAAAAGTGACTATCCTGATGGATGTGAATAACAAAAGAGAACCCTACAGCCTGGTGGGCTGGCATGGTGGTTCACACCTACAATCCCAGCATTTTAGGAGGCTGAGGCAGGAGGATCCCAAGCTAGAGCCTAGCCTGGGCAACTTAGTGATTTAGTGAGACCCTGTATCAAATAAAAAATAAAAAAAGGTCTGGGGATGACGTTCCCTGTGAAAGACTTGGGTTCAATCCCCAGTACTGCAAAATAAGAGGATAAATAGGAACCCTAGTGCTATTTAGGGTCGCCTCCCTATAACTATTGGTGTGACACTGTGTGGAAACAGCCTATGGTTTGGGCAGGAAACAAGGTGACAGTCTAGCATTTTGGATGTGGGGGTACAGCAGTGTCCAAGTGCCCTAAAATTAAGGAAGAGAAGCCCTGACATTTCTAGAATTTCTTCTTTATTTTTTATACCAGGAATCGAACTCAGGACTTTGGGATTGCCAAGCAGGCACTTGTGCCACTGAGCTATATCCCTGATCCCTCCTGAGATTTGTTTGGGCCTCTGTGACAAACACTGATTCAGGCAGTGACAGGAATGCCCATCTGTTTATGGCACGAAATTCAGAGGACACCCAAGCTTGCCTGGAAAGGGGTCAGTCTGTAGGTAGAAGAAACAATCTCATACCCACCAGGTGGCCAGAGAGTAACTCTTTTTTTTGGGGGGGGGGCTCTTTTTGAGACAGGGTCTTGCTATGGAGTTCAGACTTGCCTTGAGCTCATTTTGTAGTGCAGGCTGGTGTGGAACTTGCAAGGATCCTCCTGCCTCAGCCTCCCAAGTGCTGGGATTACAGGCATGCCCCACTGCTCCCAGCAATTCACCAGATTATAAAGTGTATTCATTTTCACCAGATTTTTTTTTCTCCCTGTGGTACCAGAGATTGAACTCAGGACCTTATGCTTGCCAGGTAGGTGCTTACTCAACTGAGCTATATCCCCACCCGCAGCCAGATTTTGTTTTGAGACCAGGAGCTCTGTTTTACTTGGGAGAGGGGAGACTGGTGATGGAGCCAAGACATTTGCTCTGTGCTACATCCCCAGCCCATTTGTTATTTTGAGGCAGGGTCTCAAATAGGCTGGGCTTGAATTTGCAATCCTCCTGCTTCAACCTCCACAGTGCTGGGATTACAAATATGTGCCACCATGCCTGGTTTGTTTTACAGCACTGGGCATCTAGTAGTTGCTCAGTGAAATTTGTTTATTCATTCTTTTATAGGTCTATGCCAGACACTAAGAGCTGGAGTATAGGCTGGGTATGGGGACTAATGACCATAGAAGGATGAATATTTTCTCCTCTTTTTCTTTCTTTTTTTTTTTGAGACAGGGTCTTGCTATGTAGTTGAGGCTGGCTTTGAACTCACTATGTAGCCTAGAACTTTGAAATCACTATGTAGCCTAGGCTGGCGTTGAACTCTGCAGTGATCCTCCTGCCCCAGCCTCTCCAGAGCTGGGATTAGTTATGTGCCTCCATGACTGCCTACCTGGCCAGTCTGTTTTCTGACCTGCAGCCTCTCTTCCCTCTAGTTTAGGGGTGGAAGAGATTGGTTGGTCTCCAGGGTCAAATACACAGAGTTCCGATATGACGCAAGCCACTTCACCTCTTCAGCCCTCTGCAATACCAGCCCCTCACTCCACCCTGCCTGGCTTTCCTTTGCACCGCGTCCCTTGCCAATCAGGCATGTGACTCCTCTCTGCGGAGTGATGTACTGCGTCTTCCACGAATGAGGACATTCAAGCCAGCAGGGCCTGAGGCGGGCGGAGGTCAGAGACCCCAGGAGACGGAAAAGCTGGAGGATCCCGGTGAAGAGCAAGAGGGGGTGCGCAAGGATAAAGTGGAGGGAGAAGCTGAATGGGGGGGCTGCCGGCCTGCATGGGGAGGGAGGAGGGGATTCCCGGCCTAGGCCGGTCTGCTGGCTCCAGCCAAGCCGGCTGTTTCCTGCCCTTGGTGACCCTGCACCCCGGAGCAGGACCCAGGCAGGGCAACGAGGAAGGGCAGGGGTGTGTACAGCACCGCTTGTGTCAGGGAGATAAGTACGCGGGGACAAGAGGTCACTGCGGGCCCAGTGTCCTGTCTGGAGAGTGGGGCAGTTAGGGCGTTGGGCAGCCCCCACAAGTGTCCCTGACTCCTCCTCTCCTGTCTCTGGGCGCCTCAGCGCCTCCAGACATTGTTCTGAATTACCTTATGAGCTTAAGCCCTTCCTTCCAACGCTTCGGCCGCTCCAGCTGCAGCACCCCTTCCCCTCCACGCGGTGATCCTTGCTCTCGGCGCCCCAAAGTAGAAGGGGGTGGCGGATTTCCTGGAAGCTCCTCTCTAACTGATGGACGGAGGAGATGGCAAGGCGAGGGAAGGCACCTCTCAGCCATCCTGAGGTCCCCCCGGAGCCAGACAGGAAATAGCCTCAGGAAAGACCGCGGCAGCAGCCCCCAGGCCCCCGGGTCAGGGCTGAGGGCGGCGGGGGAGCCCCTCCCAAACGCGAGAGTGAGAGTGAGAATGCGGATTTGGAAACCTCCCCGACCCCGCGCCCTCTCCGACACGCCTCCCTTTTATTTACCCTTGCTTCCTCGTTTTGTCTGTGTCCCTCTTCTTTGGAACCCAGCGCCCCCGCCTTTCTGCGCACTTCGAGCAACGCTGCGCGCACAGTGGGTCTTCAATGCTTAACCCGCAGAGTGACTATGTGATCGCTGTGTAAGATTACCCAAGAATCTGGGACTGCTGCAGAGGGACCGGTGGGCGGCCCTCCACCCTCAAAAGCTTCAACCCTTTACTTTTTCCCCTTTCCCCTCCAAAAGCAGTCCCAGGAGCCAGCTAGGGGGTAGTGGGTGCATCCAGAAGTGGAATCTCTTGTCCGCAGAGAGGTCCGCGCGGGCTTTGTGCGTGTAGCGCGCATTTTTGCGCATTTCCACGCGGCCCCGCGCGGCTTTGCTGGGTGTGTTTTTCTGTTCGCCAGTACCTGCTGGGTTTGGGCCTGTCCTCAGGGTCCCCGGGCCCCAGCCGCAACATGCGCGGTCCAGGGTAGGGCGCACGGCCACCGTGCACGTCTGGGCGGGACCTGGACTCCACGCCCGCCGCCCCTCCCCCTTCTCCAAACTTTCTCCGAACTTCCAGAGCAACTCTGGCCGGCGCCCCGCTCCGTTTCCCTCATGAATTATTCAGCAGCGCGCGCACCAATCAGCGCGCCCGGCCTCCTCGCCGAGCCCCCTCTGGGGAGGCTGCCCCCGCCCCCCGCGCCCCTCCCTCCCCGGACAGGCGCCGCCCGGCCCAGACCCAGCCCGGCGCAGCCTCTGCCCGGCCCGCCCGGCCCCGCGCTGCAGTCTCCCTCCCTCCCTCCCGCTGGGTCCCAACTCCGGCTCCCACCCTCCCCGCCTGCTCGCAGCTCACTCGGCCGGCGGCGCGAGCGGCGCCTCTCCAGGGAGGGGGGATATCGCGAGCGATCAGCCCGCTCCCAGCCAGCGGGGGCGGGCCCCGAGGCCTCTGAGGGACCCCGACTCCAGCCACCTCTCGCTCCGCGCCCGCCGTGCGCGGCCGCTGCCCGGACGCCTACCAGGCCGGCCTCCCGCGCGCTCAGTGAGGACGCGGGGCCACACCTGGGCGCCGCCGCCCGGTGCCCCGCGCCTCCGCATGGGCCAGCGCTAAGGGCTTCGACCGAAAGTCTTGCTCGGGGAGTCGACTTCCACCCGCCCCAAGGGGGAGCCAGACCTGGGGGGGCTAGGGCCCCCCAAACTCGGATCGGATCCAATCGCAGGAAGACGGCGCCATGGAGCTCCGGGCGCTCCTCTGCTGGGCTTCGCTCGCCGCTGCTTTAGAAGGTGAGTTTCCTGTGGGCACCCCGCCATTCGTGGAGCCCCCAAAGTTGGGCCTCCGGGTGGAGGAGCCCGAGCTCTCTTTATGCCTACCCCAGCACCCCGACCCCGAACACTTCGGGCTGGAACGGGAGAGGGCGGGGAGGAGGCAGCCGGGCGGGGAGTGGAGTTTTCTTTTGTTTGGGAAAGAGATGGAGTCGAGCGCTGACCCGGGACATTACCCTGCCCCGGCTCCCCACACTCTTACTCCTGATGCCGTACAACTTTGGCAGCCTTTACTGTCTTCCCCGCTTCAATCTTCCGAACTATCCCAGAGTTTCTGTCCACTTCCCCACCTCTGGCTAAGCACGAAAGCACGTTTTTGGAACATTGCAAACGCCATGGACCAAGCAGAACTTCGTGGTAGGCCCTAAAACGATACCTCCGTCCACTCTTTAGTGTCCACACCTGGGTCCTACAACTCCACATCCCCGTTACTATGGCCACCTTCAGCAATCATGCACAGACCGTGGAATGGCTCGCCGCGGTTTACCCGGGCTGCTCCCTGTCCCTTTAAATGCCACCTAGACCCCAGCCCTTGCCAAGCTCCTTGGCTGTCTGTCCCCCAACCCTGCACACCACCAGAAACTGTCCTACAGGGCCCGTGTCACCCTCACTCAGCCCTGCTACCTCGTTCTGGCCTCTCCAGATTTCTATCTTTTCTGTATTCCCCTGCAAATGTTTTCTCCAGATCCGTGGGCCTCTCCTCCTCACCCCTCAGAGGGGCACCCAGAGCTCTGGAAGCCCTGCTCCTGTGTCCCTAATCTCCTTTCATTGAGCTGCCTGCACCCCTTTCACCGCTTGGAATCAAAGGGGTCTCTGGGGAATGGGCCTTGGGGGCCCTGGAGGAGAAGCACTTAGAAAACTGTTCTGCCTCAGGCAAGCGGTGCTGCTCTGGGCTGCTCGGGGAGACTCGCCCAGCTCAGAGATGGAAGAACTGTGGGCTGGGAAAGAGAAAGCCAACTGGAGCAGAAAAAGCACCTAGAAGAGGGTGGTGAGAGGGGAAAGTTGCAAAGAGCAAACCGCTTGTTTCGGTCCTGATACCTGTGCAGAGTGCCTTTGCTCCTGTGTTATTGTTACCTCCGGCAACCCTGGGCGAGGGAGGCTTGTTGCTCCTACTTTATAGATGATGAATCTGAGGCTTATAGATGTTGAGTAATTTACCAGGCCGTGCGCGCTGGGGAAGGTGTGAGGTGGGAGATACCGTGACAGAAAGAGAAATGGATGTGGACATCAGGCTCTCTGGGACAAGTGAGAGAGGGGACCAGTTGGCTGAGGGAGCGGGCGAGTCTGGGACCGGAGAGAAAGTGAGGCTGAGCCCAGAGCCGCGGACAGCCCTGCGGCAGAGACAGTGTGTAAATTGGAGACAGGAAAACACTACCCAGGCTGGAACAATGGAGGGTGGAGACGGCAGGCTCTATCCACCCCCTTCCCAGAACCCGGGCATCCTGTCCCCAGCGTGCTGGGCTGTCTCCTGCCACCCATAGGGGCCCCGGGGCTCACCTCTGGCTGGCCGGTTTCCCACCTGGCCCCCACCTCACGGACATCACCTGCTCTCCACGAGGTGGCTGCTGTCCCTAATCCTCAGCCCTCAGGTGCGCAGATGGCCCTCCCGGGACTGTTCTCTGCAACACCCAGATCCCCCGGGAGGCCCCCACCGCACGCTGGCCTCAGAGGGGATCCCCCTCCCCACCTTCCCCTTCCGCGGCCAGGGGCTGTAGTTTCTTCTAATCCCCACTTCCGCCAGCACCCTGTCCCCTCCCCATGAGGCTGCAGCCCAGCCAGGTGTGTTTCCCCCCCTTTACATGCACACCCCTAAAATCACCTCCCCCTTTCCTTCCCTTAACCAAATCCAGATGTGAGGCCCGTGTTGAAGCCTGGGGGAGCCCAGGGGTCCTGGCCTCCAGCACTTCCTCCTCCCCAGGGCAGCAAGTGGTGGAGGGGCTAAGCCTGGGGCCTGGCTCCACCGAGCAGAAAGGGAGCTCCAGGGAAGCTGGGGGCTTAGGTGCAAAAGTGGGGTAGATTTGGAAGGGAAGTGGGGGTGAGGGTGGAAGCCAGCCCTGCGTCTTTGGAGAGGGGGATGTGCGGGCCCAGAGGGCCCACGGAAAACCAGGTCGGACAGCACCCCTCTGCCCGTGTGTGGTCAGGACCAGGCAGGGCTGGCTCTTCTTCAACGCGGTCTCCCCTCCCCTCCTCTCCCCTCCCCTCCCCTCCCCTCCCGTGTCTGTCTTTCCAGTCCCTCCTCCAGGGTGCAGCCCTTCAGGGAGGCCTTAGGGCTGGGGATTCTCAGGGGCTGCTGGGAGGAGCTATAACCGCCTGGGTGGGGCTGGCACTCAGAGCTGGAGCTGTGAAGCTAGGTGTGTGTCTGTAATCCCAGCAATCTGGGAGGCTGAGGCAGGAGGATCCCAAATTTGAAGGCCCAGCCTGGGCAACTTAGTGACTTAGTGGTCTCAGAGTGAAAAGTAAGAGAAGGGCTGGGCGTGTATAGCTCAGTGGGAAAGCCCAAGGTTTAATCCCTGACGCTGCAATCAGTCAGTCAGTGGATAAATCAGGAGGATGCAGAAGGCAGAGCTTGCCTCTTTCTCTGTCCCCCCATAGTTGGGAGCTAAGAGGATCACTGGTAGCAGTTCCCAGGCCCTTCCTGATCTCTCTAACACCCCCCCCCCCCGTACTAACTCCTCTTTCTCCCTGCCTTAGAGACCCTGCTAAACACAAAATTGGAAACTGCGGACCTCAAGTGGGTGACGTTCCCACAGGCCGACGGTCAGGTGAGAGCTGGACCTGGGAGGGAAACTGAGGCAGGAGGGAGTTTGAGGGTGCCGCCCCCGACCCTAGACAGAGGCTCCAGTAGCCCCTTACTTTCTCCCCACAGTGGGAGGAGGTGAGTGGCCTGGACGAGGAGCAGCACAGTGTGCGCACCTATGAGGTGTGCGACCTGCAGCGCTCTCCCGGCGTGGCACACTGGCTGCGCACAGGCTGGGTCCCGCGCCGCGGCGCCGTGCACGTCTACGCCACGCTGCGGTTCACCATGCTCGAGTGCCTGTCCCTGCCCCGCGCCGGCCGCGCCTGCAAGGAGACTTTCACCGTCTTCTACTATGAGAGCGACGCCGACACGGCCACTGCGCTCACACCGGCCTGGATGGAGAACCCGTACATCAAGGTACTAGGGCTCAGGGTGCCACGCAGGGTAGGGCAGCTCAGCGGAGACGCATTTGGCATGGGTCTGGAAGCAGCCACAGGCTGAAGTCAGGGATGCGAAGGCAGTGGTCTGGGCCAGGGCAGCAGCACAGTACAGGTGGTCTGCCTGTGCAGGGCACCTCTGTCCCTGGCCCATACACTGTGCTGCTTTCTCTCCCTCTCTCTTTTTTTTTTTTTTTTTTTTTTTGCAGTACTGGGGATTGAATCTAGGGCTTTAGAATTGAGCTACATCCCTAGCCCTTTCTATTTAATGATTGGTTTGGATTTTGATTTTTGAGACAGCGTCTTGCTAAATTGCTAAGTTCCCCAGGTTAGGGTTGGATTTGAAATCCTCCTCCCTCAGCCTCCCAGAGTCCTGGGGTTACAGCAGTGTGGCCCCACACCCTGCTCACTTCATCCTTTCTGATTGCACCAGCTCCTTCTGCAGCCCCAGCCAGTGCAGCAGCTGATGATTTCCTCTGGCTGCTTCTCTCATGCTTCCGCTGAGTCCTACTTGTCTTCCCCTTTTCAGCTCCGAGAGTCCCCTGTGCTGCCTTAGCCAACTGATTCTCTCTGCCTTGGGTCCTGCCACTCTGTCCACATGCCTATCACTTCTCTGTAATTCCTTCATTTCTCCCCTTCTTTTTCTTTATAGTCCTGGAGACTGACCCCAGGGCCCTCACACCAAACTACATATCTAGTCCTTCCTTTATTTTGAGACAGGTTCTTGCTAAGTTGCCTGGGTAGGCTTAAACTTGCAGTCCTCCTGACTCAGCCTCCCAAAATTTTGGGACTGTAGGAGTGTGCCAGCACACCTGGCTCGATTCATTCACTTCTGTCTGTCCTTGGCTCTGAGACTGGGACCTGGCACAGTGTAGGTGACGATAAACGTAGAACACGTGAGTGGCTGAGAAAGGACTCAGGACAGCAGCTGGACGCATCTAGGAGCAAGAAGACTGGTGGGCAGCTTCAGGGCCTGTGGGAAAGTGCACACTAGGGTGGGTGGAAGAAGGTCCGAGAACAGAGAGGATAGGGGAGGTGCTGGGGGGATGACAGCTCCTGGGCCTGAGGAGCGGGGACAGTGAGTCTTCTCCCCGCAGGTGGACACGGTGGCCGCGGAGCATCTGACCCGGAAGCGCCCCGGGGCTGAGGCAACAGGGAAGGCGAACGTGAAGACTCTGCGGCTGGGCCCGCTCAGCAAGGCTGGCTTCTACCTGGCCTTCCAGGACCAGGGCGCCTGCATGGCCCTCCTGTCCCTGCACCTCTTCTACAAGAAGTGCCCCCAGCTGACCGTGAACCTGACCCGCTTCCCGGAGACTGTGCCCCGTGAGCTCGTGGTACCTGTAGCGGGCAGCTGCGTGGCTGACGCGGTTCCTGCGCCTGGCCCCAGCCCCAGCCTATACTGCCGCGAGGACGGCCAGTGGGCCGAGCAGCCCGTCCTTGGCTGCACCTGTGCTGCTGGCTACGAGGCTGTGGAGGGGAACACAAGGTGCCGAGGTGAGGGCTGGAGCCTCCAGGGAAGCTGGGCCTGTCTGCAGGGCCAGCCTTGCTCCCTACTCTTGGCTCTGTTACTTGTTGGTTTGAGACAAAATCACACAATCCTCCTGCCTCAGCCTCTTGAGTGCTAGGATTACACCCGGCCTGGTTTCCCTATGTTAGTTTTCTACTTTGAACTTTCCTCGGTCTCTGGCGTTGGCTTTCAGAGCCCTCAGCAGACTTCTGATCTCTTCCTCCCAGCCCTCCCCCTCCCCATGTCCAGCTCCTTTTCTTTCTAGACACTGCCTGGAGGCTGGCCTGGGAGGCAGTGCTGTGCTTCAGCAGGGGCACATGACTGGGCCCAGGACAAGGACATCATGGTCTCCATTCCTGTTCATTTTTGGTTTCTTCTAATTGATAATCAAGTTCTCACTGTTCTTTCTCTAGATGAGAGCTTCTGTTTATTTTGAAGACTTGAGGTCTCACTGTGTTCAGGCTGGCCCTGAATGCTTAGGCGCAAGCAGCCCTCCTGCATCAGCCTCCTAAGTAGCTGGGAATACAAGTGCTTGCCACTGTGCCCCTATGTGGGTATATAGGGCATATGTGAGTCTTGGTGGAGGAGAAAAAAAATGACTTTGTTTTTTCAGTATTGGAAATTGAATCCAGACCCTTTGCACTGAACTACATCCTCCACCCTGTCCTATTCTTTATTTTGAGACAGGGCCTCATTAGCTCAAGCTAGGGTTGAACTTTGATCCTCCTGCCTCAGCCTCCCAGAGCTGGGATTATAAGTGTGTGCCACAATGCCTGGCTTTGAAAATGACTTTTTATTTTCATGAGTCTTCACCTGCAGTGGACCACACATTCCCAGTGGAATGTGGCTAGCAACATAATGTTTGCGGGGATGAGGGGCTTAGACACCCACCACCCAGAGAGATTCACGCTCCATTCCAAGCGCTGCAGGTACCTCAGAAGGCTGGTTTTGCTCATCACAACCTCAGTATTGCAGTGGTTGTGTGGCCTGCCGTGGCTGTTATCAAGGAAACGCCTTGTGCTATGTTGTGAACTTGCTTCTTTTTATCTCTGACTTTTTTATCAATACATGTGTGCAGTACATAATGTTTACATTCATCGTGTGTAGTTAGTATATGTATGCAACACATCCTAATTCTTTGTCATCCTCTGTCCCGCCTCTCCCTGTGCCCCCATCCTCTTTTTGCAACATTTGTGTCTGATTTATTTCACTAAGTCATGGACTCAGGTGCATCCATGTTTGTACAAATGACTGGAGTTTAGCCCTCACGGCAGAGTAGTATTCCGTCGTGTGTAAATACCATATTTTCTTTTTTTTTTTTTTGGTGGTATTGGAAATCAAACTCGGGACCTTGCACTTGCTAGGCAGGTGCTTATTCCACTGAGCTATATCCCCAGCCCCATATTTTCTTCATTCGTTTATCTGTGGATGGACGTGTAGGGCACTTCCAAGACTGAGCTTTTGTGAGTTGTGCTGCTATGAACATGGGATGCGTGGATCACTGTAATCAGATGTCTTTAACTCTTTGGAAAGATACCTGGAAGAGAAATAGCTGGGACAGTTTCTTACTTTTTTAAATACATTGATCATTGTGTCTTAGTTTACTTGTTTTCCTTGATAACTCTATGTATTTTGGGATGCGCATTTAAAATCTGCTCTGAGCAAGGGTCTGAGGCATTCACTGGACAACCATGGTCCATGTCAGAAAAGACTGTTAACTAGGTGTGAAGGTCTATCCTGTAATCCCAGCACTCTGGGAGGCTGAAGCAGGATGATTGCAAGTTTGAGCCCAGCCTGGGCAATTTAGCAATTTAATGAGAATGCTGTCCCAAAACAAACAATAACAATAAAAAGGTTGGGAATGTAGCTTAGTGTGAAAGGGCTGGGTTTGATCCCAGTCGGTACCAGGGAGAAGAAATAAGGCAGGGCAGCCCCATTCTGGAAGAGCCCCTTCCCCTCTGAGAGGTGAGGATCCTGAGAACCCTTCATCCCCTTTCAGCACTGTGTGCAGCCGTCGAAGCAGCTGCATATTTTTGTTGTATTGTTTGTTTGAGACAGAGTCTTGCTATGTAGCTCAGGTTGGCCTCAAACTCAAGATCCTCCTGCCTCAGCCTCCTGAGCACTGGGATTACAGGCGTCCATCACTATGCCTGGCTCTTGGCACGCTTTTTTTTTTTTTTTTTTTTTGAGACATAATCTTGCTTTGTAATTCAGGTTGGACTTGGACTCACTATGTAACCCAGGCAGGTGTGATCTGCCTGCCTCAGCTTCCAAGTTTTGGGATTACATGCGTGCACCACCCTGCTCAGCCACAGTGCACGTTTTGATACACATTGACTTTTTCTTTCCCCTATCCCCCAGCATGTGGCCAGGGAACCTTCAAGCCCCAGTCAGGGGAGGGGTCCTGCCAGCCCTGCCCAGCCAACAGCCAAACCAACACAATTGGATCCTCGGTCTGCCAGTGCCGCAACGGGTACTATCGTGCCCGCACGGATTTGCGCAGTGCAGCCTGTACCAGTAAGTGACCAGGCCAAGCCTCGGGGAGGGGTGTTGACCCCCGGGTGAACCCTTAACAGCGCCCCTCCCTCCCCGGGCTCCTGGGCCTTCGCCATCCGTGAAGCAGGAGGTCAGCGCTGCTGCCTGGCCGCTGCCCCTGCTGACTGCTTGCTTCCGGCCTGCAGCGCCGCCCTCGGCCCCACGCAGCGTCATCCACCACCTGAACGGCTCCTCCCTGCAGCTGGAGTGGAGCGCACCGCTGGAGTCAGGCGGCCGGGATGACCTCACCTACACGCTGCGCTGCAGGGAGTGCCGCCCAGGGGGCTCCTGCACACCCTGCGGGGGTGACCTGACCTTCGACCCTGGGCCCCGAGACCTGGTGGAGCCCTGGGTGGCCATTCGAGGGCTGCGTCCTGACTTCACCTATACCTTCGAGGTCACTGCCTTGAATGGTGTGTCCTCCTTGGCCACAGGACCTGTCCCGTTTGAGCCGGTCAACGTCACCACCGACCGTGAGGGTGAGATGGGAGCTGACAGCTGTGCTGGACAGGAGAGACCCCTGTGGGAAAGGCTGACAGGCTAAGGGAGCCGCAGGGCTTGGAGTGTGGGATCCCCAAGAGGCACGTAGGGGACAAGACCAGGAGATGAAAAGATGCAGAGCTGAGCCAGGCATGATGGTGCAGGCCTGTAATCTCAGCACTCTGGAAGGCTGAGGCAGGAGGATCTCAAATTTGAGGCCCACTTGGGCAAATTAGTGATTTAGCAAGACTGCTTCAAAATAAAAAATAAGGGCTGGGTGGCTCAGTGTAAGGACCCGGTGTTCAACCCCTGGTACTGTAAACAAGACAAAAAGGAATTCTTGAAACAGCCAGAAGACGGTGTCAGGCATACCCAACAGAGCAAGAGTTGGAATAAGGGCTCAATCTGCCGTGCAGTGGGGCCTCATGAGTCTGTGTGTTGCAGTTCCCCCTGCAGTGTCTGACATCCGTGTGACTCGGTCCTCACCCAGCAGCTTGACCCTGGCGTGGGCTGTTCCCCGAGCGTCCAGCGGGGCTGTGCTGGACTACGAGGTCAAGTACCATGAGAAGGTGAGACCAGCAGCCAGCCCTGTGGGCACCAGAAGACCAGGGGTCTTCTTGGTCCAGGGCCGGGACATTTGAATTACAGACATTTGATGGGCACTGAATTCTAGGGCCACCACATATGTGTGCCATAGGCATCCCTGTGGCCTCTGAGCCTTAGTGTTCTCATCTGTGAAATACAACAAGCTGGGCGTGGTGGCACACCTGTCATCTCAGCATTCTAGGAGGGTGAGTCAGCAGAATCTCAAGTTTGAGCCCAATCTGAGCAATTTAGCAAGTGAGACCCTGTCTCAAAATAAAAGAAAGGCTGAGGATGTAGCTCAGTGCGGAGGCCCTGGGTTTCATCCCCAGTACTAAAAAAAATATAAATACCAGTCACAGAATTGTTTCAAGAACAGATGATAGGCGCAGAATAGTTAGCGGGGGGGTCACCTACCCAGGCCTGAAGGCCTCTGATGCCCACAGCAGGGCCCGCATGCAGCAGTGGGGGTGCGTGGAGCTGGTGGGAGACATAAGAGCAGCAGAAACTGAGGCTCTGTCTTACCCCCCGCCCTTCTGGACAGGGCACAGAGGGCCCGAGCAGTGTCCGGTTCCTGAAGACCTCGGAAAACCGGGCAGAGCTCCAGGGGCTGAAGCGCGGAGCCAGCTACCTGGTTCAGGTGCGGGCTCGCTCTGAGGCTGGCTACGGGCCCTTCGGCCAGGAGCACCACAGCCAGACCCAGTTGGACGGTGAGTGGGGTGTAGGCCGGCGCCCCCAGACGCCCCCGAAGGGAGCCCCGTGGGCGTGGGCCTGGCCCAGTGAAGGGAAGGTGGCGGTGGAGGCACCAAACCCAGCAGCCAGGGCGGGTGGTTTGGGGCTTATGAGCCATGTGACACAGCCCCCCTTGACCCAACACCCCCCAGTCTCAGCTAACAAGGGGGGCACTTGTGAAATTTTTTAGGGTTCTGAGGATGACATGTAGTAACACCTGCAATTTTTAATAGGCTAGGCCTGAATTTTCTAAAACTTTGTAATGTTTTTTGTTTTTGAGATAGGGTCTCAGTCTGGCCTTGACCTCTCTTTGTAGCCAAGGCTGCCCTCTTAACTTGTGATCCTCCTGCCTCAGCCTCTTGAGTGCGGGGATCATAGGTATGAGCCACCATACACAGTAAATTTTGTAATTTTTATTTTTATTTCTTTATTTGTCTTTTTGAGACAGGGACTTGCCATGTAGTTCAGGCTGCCCTTGAGCTCACTTTGTAGCCCAGGCTAGTCTCGAACTTGCAACAATCCTCCTGCCTCAGCCTTGTGAGTGCTAGGATTACAGGCGTGTGCCGCCATAGATGTATTGGGAATATAATCCCCATGCCGTACGCTTCATCCATTCCATTTGAAGTAGATAATTCAGTGGCTCTCAATGCACTCGTAGTTCTGCCGCTGCTGTCACTCGGTTAAGAACATTTCTAGCTCTGAATGAGACCCTCTGCCCAGCTGCCCCTCCCATTGCCCCTCCGCCCCTGGCAAACACTCATCAACTCTCTATCCTTATAGATTTGCTTCTTGTGGATACTTAATGTAAATGGAGTCATACAGTGTGTGGCATTCTCTACCTGGTCGCTTCTTCCCTGAGCATGATATTTGAGATTTGTGTGAGTTGTGGCCTGTCTCAGTGCTCCAAACCTTTTAATGGCTGCATAATATTCCACTGAATGGATGTAACACTTTGTGTTCATTTGTTGATAGACATTTGAGTTGTTTCCCCTTGGTTAAGGATCCTTTAGGTTTTCTTTTTTATTTTTATTAATATGTGTGTGTTACATATGATTTACAGCATCGTGGGGAATTAGTACATGTATATACCAACAATTTGTTCTATACTCCTCTTTCCTACCTTTATCTTTGGAATCTTTCATTCCAATAAGACTTGGTGTATACTAATACTTACAAAATAAAATTAAAGCTGCCCTGGCAATAACAAAGGTGGGAAACAGCCTCCCTGAATGACCGCAGAGGAGCCACGGGCACAGGTTCAGGCCCCCACCGGTCACGCTGGGCTGAGGCCTGTTCTCCAGAGACCTGGGCTCCAGGCCTGAGGGTGGGGTGGCGGCTGCAGCGCCTGTGGCTCCTGGTCAGCGGCCTTTTCTCCAGCAGAGAGTGACAACTGGCGTGAGCAGCTGGCCCTTATTGCGGGCACTGCAGTCGTGGGTGTGGTGCTGGTCCTGGTGGTCATTGTCATCGCGGTTCTCTGCCTCAGGTGAGGGCTGCAGGACCCTGGAGGCCCTGGAATCCCTGCCGCGGGCTGTGGGCTGTGGGCTCCAGGGGAAACGTCTCTGGCTGCGCCTCTGGCCTCTCTCCACTGGGGACCCTTGCTAACCCAAGTCCCTCCCTCCCCAACACCTTTTTCTTTCTCTCACAAATGCTGTGCACCAATGGGGAACTGCGCCCCAGCCCCTTCCCTTCTACAGGAACAGTGAAGTGTGCGCCTCAGTTTACCTTTCGCTTCTTCCCCTGGCTACAGGAAGCAGAGCAATGGGAGGGAAGCGGAGTACTCGGACAAACACGGGCAGTACCTCATCGGCCACGGTAGGCGCACCTGCTCTAAAGGGGGTCCAGTCCAGCCCAGGTTTTAAAAAAATCTTTTTGCAGCACTAGGAGTTGACCCCAGGGCCCTACCCCCTCAGCTACATCCCTACCTCTTTTTTTAGTTTTAATTTTGAGACAGGGTCTCACCAAGTTGCTAAGTCGCCCAGGCTGGGTTCAAACTTGCCATCCATCCTCCTGCCTCAGCCTTCCAAAGTGCTAGGATTCCAGGAGGAAGTTACCTCTTGGCTTATGGGACCCTGCACCCGCTGTTCAGGTACGAAGGTCTACATTGACCCCTTCACTTACGAAGACCCCAACGAGGCTGTGCGGGAATTTGCTAAAGAGATCGACGTGTCCTATGTGAAGATAGAGGAGGTGATTGGAGCAGGTGAGCCGCTGGAGCCG